>JAIOTZ010001913.1:0-26695 GCA_023374045.1 Limonium bicolor
TTCCCCTTCTCCATCAATGTAGATGGAGTACTATTCTCTCTTCACTGGGAAGTACCACTCATACTGCGTGTACACACCCCGCAAGTAAGGCGTCGAATGTTGATCGTCGAATGAATGAATCATCAGGTGGGTGAAGACAGAATTCTGATCTAACATAGCTCTCATCACTTGGGATGTATTAAAACAATGACCAACATTTCCACCACTACAATCAAGGAGATTACAGTTTGGGGATGTTCTACATCGAGTGATGAACATGTCACATGATCCAGATTTAATTTTCAAGACCAGGTCGTGTACCGCAACCGAAAGAGAATAAAAAGTTTAATTTGTCGGTGGGGGCAGAGGTGGGGGCTTGGGTTTTGTTGTTGTTGATCGTCTTGTGTGAGGATTAAATCTTGCCATGATTGCAATTCAGAAGGATGGTGTGAAATAATACCTCGAATCTTTATTAGAAGTGAAAAGGAGAAATGCAGTCTTGAGAACATACAGAACCAAGGAAAGGAAAGGGGAAGAAAAAGAGGATTGCTACACAGAGCTAAAGGGGAATTGGAGTAAAAGAAAACCCTAACAATCGTTATGTCTACTACCGCACTGTAGCCCAACTTAAATAAACAAGAAAACATAACTAAGCCTACTAAACAAAACGCTGTGTTTTAACTCATAACATAGGTGTGGATGGAAATAAGAAGGGTAAGGTATACCAAATTGGGAGAATGATGATTCCACAGGTGACGTTCAACAGTAAGGATAGTGGTGTTACGTATGACTGGTAAGTTTAGAAATGAATTCGCTCTGTAATCTGGTACATCAGATTCATCAGGTCTTATGAAAAATCCCAAGCGGTGCGTCCAATGACAAGAAAATGGTGCCCGTGAAACTGAGACCAATTTAGTTGGGAAGTGAGGTAAGATGGAGTACGCGTGCTAATGAGACGGAGAGTTAGATTAGTTACATCAATAGTGTACGAAGCGTAGAGGCTACAAAGACTTGAATGGATGAGAGGATATTTTGCTAACTTTGATGTAAAGAATTATCAATGTTGTATTTCCTCTTTCGGCAAATGTACAGTACGCTACATATATATAGTAGGGTTTTAGTGTAAAACACATCATTTTAAATATGTACAAGTATCTGTAGATATTTCTAAACTTAAGTCTGTGTTATTTCTTCTATTTTGTTCTAGGCCTCTGTATTCTTATTACATGTGAGCTGATTTTTATTGTCGGGCTTGATACTCCCCCTTGTTCCAAATGACAAGATACATAGTTTGGAACACAAGTCAGTGAATCTTGTATTAGGTAATGGTTTTGTCAGCACATCGGCAATCTGGTCCCCAGTGTGGATGAAGCGAACAGTCAAACCGTCATTAGCAATCCTCTCCCGTTCAAAATGAATTTCGAGTTCAATATACTACACTCGTGAGTGAAATACGGGGTTAGAGGCGAGATATGTAGCCCGGAGGTTGTCACACCAGAGAGTCGGTGACGTGCGCAAGTACACCCCCAGTTCAGCGAGCAACTGTTGAAGCCGGATACCTCACAAGTGGCCTAGGCCAATGCACGGTACTCTGCTTCAGTTGTGAATCTGGCGACGGTCGCCTGCTTCTTCAACTGCCATGACAACAAGTTGCGCCCCAGAAAAACGTAAAAACCAATTGTGGATCTACGGTTGTCCATGCAACCGGCCCAGTCAGCGTCGACAAAGGCTGAAATTTGAAGAGAGGAGCTGGCCGAGAGAAAGAATCAAAGGTGGTGCGTGGAGTTCAGTAGTAGCACCCTCTTTTGCCCTTTCCAGTGATTATTTGTGGGATTATGCATATACTGACACAATTTGTTCACTAAGAAACTTATATTCAGTCGTATTAACGATAGATATTGTAATCTCCCAAGTAGACTTCGAAATATAGTAGGATTTGTGAACAGGGGTGAATCTGTGGTAGAAAGACTGTTGTTTCTGGCATTACTCAATGTTGGATGTTTTGTTTTGAGGTAGGCTAGGTGTGGGTCGAGTGATTCAATACAACTAGATGTGCCTTGTTCAATGTGTCAATATCAACTCTTCATAATTTTTTACCGCACATACCAGCACCTTTAAGCCTGCCATCATCTCTTGTTTTTGGTAATCCAGTGACCTCTATACCTTGTAAGTAGTGAGTGCAGAAGTCAACCACCTCCCTTGTTATTGTCCCTTCAATTATGCTTCCCTCCGGACACTGACGGTTTTTCATTTTCTTTTTTAGTATACCCATATATCTCTCAAAGGGATACAAGTATCAAAGGTATTACAGACCACACTGTTTGATCTCTCTAACAAGATGAACAAGTAGATGCACCATAATATCAAAAAACGAAGGAAGAAAATACATCTTCAACTGACACATAGTGATCACAAGGTCATTCTGTAGTTTATCCAACGTCTCCACATCAAGCACTTTACTCGAAATCCCTTTGAAAAAATGCATAAAGTTGTAATAATTTTCTGACATCATTTGGAAGGATCCCACAGATTGCAACCAGAAGCAAGAGTTGCATTAGCACATGATAGTCGTGAGACTTCATCCCTACCAACTTAACATCAGACATTGATATCAAACTCAACATATTTGATGAGTAACCCGATGGCACTTTAATATCACGAAGAGAACTATAATCCTTTACATGTCTAGCTCTCCTGTCCGACCCTGTGACCTGGACACATGCCCATGTCGTCAGCCCGCGCGTCCGACTATTGACCCGGACAGGTGGTCTAGACGTCTCACAACACTGAAAGATCACGCCTGACGCTCTGAGTCACGTCCGCCCTTACGGTCCGGATGCGTGTATTTTGTGAACAAAATTCTATTTAAACGAAGCAAGTCGAGACAACAATCATCAAACTTAGACACAACAAAAGTACGCCGCGCTCTCTGTTATTCTCTTCTGGTGCAGCCTTGCAACCCTAGACTATGGCAATAAGGGGATCTCCTTCACCGGTTCCATCTCTGCTCAACCTCTCGCTCTGCAGATTCTAGTTCTGGATAGACAACAATTCAGGAGTTCTTTCTTCTCTCTAGGATAAATTCTAGATCTGTTCTCTTTGTCAATTTCTTGAATATGTGTGGCTAAGATGATTTAACTCTGGGAAATGGTTGTTCTAATCTGGATATGATCTTGATTTAGTTTTATATTTCGCAGTTTTAATTTGAGATTTATATGGATTGTTTTGGATTAAAGGTTATTCTTTACGCTATTTGATTAATCTCACGAATTAGTTGAATTGCTTTGCTTTTTCTATAAACTGATCAGTGAGTATTATGAAGGTCTTTTTAATCCAAAAATCTATGGAAAATTAAATCGGATAGATTGGGTTTTCCTTCAGATGCTAAAAAATTATTTGCGTGTAATCCACCTATTCGTATTTTGATTGATTCTAGATTAGAACTTGCAAGTTCTGTTTGGTGTGCTTTTCGGTGGCTATGATTTAGTCTTGAAAAGAAAAATTAAAGAATTCGCCAATCCATATCTCGAATTGAACTGTAGAATTTACTTAATCTATCCAGGGAGAAACAAATTGAACCCAGGGTTTCGCCTTAATTGTTTAATTTAATCACGTTTATTTGCTTGTCATTTACTTATTTTCTCACTAGTTTAATTTACAAAACAACAAGAACAACCCCCTTAATTTCCTGTTTTCTAGGATTAGACTTTCCTATTCCAAGTCCCCTCGTTCTATACCTGGTTACTTAATTTAATCTACTATTACGACCAGGATTTTCCGCAACCTATAGGCTTTTGATTACTAGTTTTCTAGGTTTATTTCATAGTATTTAGTTTATCAAAATACCTGTTTGCAATCACATATAATTGTGATAGTAGCAAAATATTGCATAACAGAAGTAATAAAAAGAGTGTATTATTGTTTGTAGAAAATGAGTTGTCTATTCTAGATAATAAAATAGTGGCAGCAATTTTATAAGCAAAGCTTGAGCAAAAATACGAGTTTAGAGGTTGTTTCAGGTTGTACAAACATTGCAATAGGTGCTGAAAAATTGGTCAAATCAAACAAGAGAATACCTCTATAAAGAAGCACAATGAAAATAATTCCGAAACCCAATCACCCATTTCATTACGCATACAATGAAAATAATTCTTTCGAGCCAGAGTTTTAAAACGTTTAAAGAAAAAGGCAGAATTTCTATCACTTGCGGAGAGCCATTGCTGTCTGGATCGTTGATACCATCTTATCTCCCGTTTAAGAAGCAACCAATCGAGCTGAGCAGATACAATATACCATTGCTAAAGATTGTCATCATTTGGGACTCTAAAAGCAACTTGATGAATCTCTTCTTGGACTTTTCGGACCTCACGAGCTTCCTTGTGAACCTTTAAGGATCCCCATCGCCGAATCTCATCACTGCAAGCTTTAACCTTTCGAAGATACCACCATTAGCATAAGCATGCAGGGCAGGTGCAAACGCGCCTAACAATCTCTTGACAAGAAGCATCAGACGCCCAAAAAATTTGGAAGCGAAACGGCTTAGGATCCCATCAAAAAGCAAGCCTAAAGATCAACTTTAAAGGTCGGTGATCAGACCGATCCCACCAAAGGTGAAAATTAGTCGCATGCGAAAAAAGATGTAGCCAATCATCGGTACATAGTACTGATCGAATCGATTGCGTGCATGTGAAGGATCTTTACGTCTGTTGCTGTAAGTGTACATACTCCTGACAAAACCCAGATTAGAAAGGGAACAATCCCGCAGGCAACTACGAAACTTCTGCATGCCTCGATGTTGCCGAGGAACCTTACCATGGTGCTCATATGTATATCGAACTTCATTTAATTCACCACATATTAACCATGGTTCATTCCACAAACCTTGGAGGTCCCGCATCAGCTGCCACATGCGTCTGTGATCATGAGCAGTAGACCAGCCATAGATACCAGTCAGACGCCTCGTATTAGCCCATCTGTCCGTGATCACACAATCAACATGGTGACAAGAATATGTAAGGACCCGAAAGCTAAATCCTCCTTCCAAAAAAACACAACTCCACCCCGTCAACTGGAATTGTCTCCAGCCAACCAGTTATACCCCCGCATTCGATTGCCCAAAAAACACATCTCAAAATTAGAAAAATTAGTTTCCATCAGAAACACTAAGTCTGGCTATTCATCTTGGACCAAATCCAGGACCCAACGAACTGTCCGAGGATCGCCAATTCCCCACCAGTTCACAATCAAACAAGACATTATGCCTTGCGGCTCTGTGAGTCCCCCAGGGTTACCTTGTCAGAGAAAGCAGCATGACAATTCTTCCCTTTTTACGAACCCTCTCATAGCCCTGCCGATCCAGAAATTCTTCCAAAGTAGCATCAAAATTAACCATGTAAGTCTTCCTTTTGTGGCCAGTACACTTAGGATATGGGACATCAATTGGCAGAAGAACCATAGCTGACCGACCATCATCCTTAGATACATCAGTAGTATTAGATCGAGGTGAAAGGTCATTGACTGCCCCGCAAAGAGTGGAGATGATCGGAGGTGAGTCACCTTTATGCAGTTCAGGCCTCGGAACAGCAGCCGACCCAGAACTTTCACCAAGCTGGAACAAGCAAAGTTGGGTTCCGTCTGAGCTACCCGCATGTAGCCACGGTCCATAAGGTGGATCAACCTCTAAAGTTTCACACTTAAGCGGGTAATCCTCGGCTCCATGAATCAAAGTACTGTAACAAAAAAAAGATACTCAGCAAGCCCTCGTATGTAAACCGTAACGCAATATTTTTACCTCTAATAGTAACCTTAATACACCATAAAAGAGGCTTAGTAATGTCGATCTTGACCTTGACCCGCAGGAAGTTACCACCAAAATGACGTCCCTATTTTAGATAGTTCATGTAGCAACCAATTCGATTAGCAAGACGCATAGCAAACTCCTTGTGAAGAAACATGATCGGGACTCCATGCACTCTCACACACATCGGCTCCCAACCACTGAAAAACATGGTCACTTGGTGCATGAGTCTAATCAACTTTCTCCAACATTAGTGAATTCCCATAAATTGTCCACAACCATCTATTTAAAACGGCATGCAACCGCTCCTCAACACCCATCTGAAAGAGGAAAAGCCCTGCACCCACCACTTGGACCTTCAAACAGCTCTCTAACTCCCAAACTCGACCCAAGGTCTTTTCTAGTACTTGAGCATTAATCGTGCGGGAGGTGAACACCTTCCTTATCAAGTAACAACAGAAAAGAACAGAAGGAGGCAACACTACAAGGTCATCGACGTCTATATAGCTCTCTTTTTCCGCCATAAGATTCAAGCCACGACACTTCATCACCAATTCATCAAACAACTTTCCCTTATCCTTCGTGCCCCAGTAATAGAAAAGATGATACACAAGGAAAGAAAGAAGAGCCCAAGATAGAAAGGGCGTAGAACAAGTTGCATGTACAAGAGAATAATAGAAGTGGAGGAGAGAAAAGCATGCAAACCGTAAGACTAGAACAAGATGATTTTATGACAAGAAGACCAGGGGAAGAGCTCAACACTTAGAGAAGAAAAACATGCAAAACGTTGACACGATGATTTGCATGCAAGCTTAGATAATTAAAACCCACTACAAAGTAAGAGGTCCAAGAGAGTAAGAGTTTGACACCTCAACTGAAGGAGACAAGAAAGGAAAACCTAGACCCATAGGACTACACACAACCGCCACCTGAGCAACCAAAATCACCGAAAAGAAAAGCCTAGATCTTTCGCTTAGGGGAGAAACCTCCAATTTATAACTCTCTGTGCACATGTTATATAATTGACTACTTGTCAGGATATTACTAGGCTTAACTAGACCCTCAGTTGACCATCAATCTTTGATCACTCGACAATTAAGCAAGGTGTGGGAAATATCCATGTATTTACCACAAAAATGACACCCGCACAGATTATTATTCCAACGATGAAAGATGAACACCATATGGTAAAATTCCATGAAGAAGTTTTCATGCAAAAAACTTAATGCAAAGGAGCAGAACACATTTCCTCATCCGCTTCATTGTGGCTCCAAGAAGCTACCATAGGAAGCAGAATCCTCATTCAAACAATTTGTTTCCCTAGCAATGATATAAGCAAATTTAACTAAGAACTTACCATTCTTATAACGGCCCCAACACCATTCGTCAGGCTGAGATGGATCCAAAAGCACTATACTAAGAATCAAGTTATGATCCTCTTTTGAAAACCAGCTCTAGATCCTCTCTTCATTCCAAGAATGGTCACTAAAGTTGATCAACCAAGCCATCCAGTCATGCTCTTGTGCGAAAATAGGGAGCTTCCAATCCCAAGGGTTACCTTCTTTCTTATTTGGTAACCATCTATCTGTAAGTTGTGTCGAGCAACCATCCCCAATAACCTTCCTAGCACCAAGCTTAATGAGATCGAGCAAACCCCAAATAGATATAGATCTCCAAATTAGACTTGGGTGAAGACCCAAGTTGGAGAGAGCTAGAACAATATTTTACCAAGATTGACCTGAGAAACAAGAAAGTTGGGTTGTTGAAGAATTCTCCATCCCTGACGAGCTAGCAGAGCATCATTAAAAGCGTAAAGATCTCTAAAGCCTAGACATCCATCATCTAAACTCTTACATAGAACATTCCACTTGCGCGTTGATATACCTTTTTGGCTCAAAGAGCCAGACCACTAGAGTTTTCTAATGATACTCTGAATCTCTTTAATCAAAGAATGGGGAAGACGAATCACACCCATGACGTATGAAAATTAGCTTGAAAAACCAATTTATGAGAATACCTCTGGAAGCGTGTGACACTGTGCAATTCCAACTCTGAACTCTTTTGTTAATCTGTGATGTAATTTGTAAAATAAAAATCAATAATTTGTAATAGTAACATTTAAAAAATAAAAAAAACTTAAAATATGTGAAATAAACAAGTATTTTTATGATCATGAACTTGAAAAATATTACTGTCAGCACACACATCAAATTTTAAATTTATAAGCGCACACCTCTATATAATTTATACTCTAGTTTTATACCAAATGAAGTCGGTATAAATAAAAAATATTTATTTCACGTTTCAGGTAAGGTTTTAAATCTCAAATCTGAACAAACATTAATAATGATTTACTTTTTAAACTAGATATTATATTTTAAAATAGCTAAAGTATATAAGCAATTCATATTTTTTTGAAAGACAATATATTCATATTTAGGAGATACATAGTTTGAGTACATATTCCGGAATTTCATCCGAAAGCCATGAACTACATTGTTGAGAACAATGAGTATGGTTAGCAAGAGTATGTGTTGACATATTGTCTACCCTAGAAATAAAAAACCATTGAACATCGATGACACTATCTAAGCATAATAGAACATGATCTAGAACTCATTAAGTGGAGGAGTGTAACGAAGGAGTTTGGCCAGTGTTTAGGTAATCTATTAAAGCTTTACAATCCGATAAGAACCACACATATTGTACCCCCTTCTCGTGGGCTGCCTTCACGCCAGATTCAAGGGCAAGAACCTCGACATTTGAAGGTAAATATTTACCATAAATCCAAAAAAAGAACAGCAAAGGCAACATTGTTATCTTGGCGGCCACTATACGCATATCCAACACGTTCATGATTATCAATGCTGGCATCTACTGAGACTTCGAACCAAGAGGGATCATTGTGGTGATGCTACTGTAAGACTGAAGAAGATGTACTTAGTGATGGTTGAGCATGTTCTGGAAAGCTATCTGACTGGCACCATCCTTGGGGTGAAGGAGGAAACTTTAGAATGTGAAAGTTGGCACCGAGCATACCATATTCTCTAGAGGAATTGAGTGAGGGACTCTATGTATTGATTAGATTAATGAAGACAAATATGGATAAACCAACCTCGAAAGGCATGATCTGATTTGACTGATAGAGGTAGAGGGAAATGAAACATAGCCTAGTAAGATCAAACCTGAGAGCACTGCAGTAGAGCATGAATGATAGTTTCAGGTTGGCCACAAGAAAAATAGGAAGTTGTGCTTGATGACTTGATACGGTTTTGAATAACTGTTTTACAAGGAAGCGTGCCAGACATAATTTTCCATCCCAAAAACTTTTTTCTTGTCAAGGAATCAGTAGTTCAAAGACGTTTAGGAGCTCCGCCAAGTGGATGAATAGATGAAGAGCTTGCTGATGAGAAAGTGTGTAAATGTTTTTTGCATGATAGGCAGACTTAACAGTAAATTTGCATGAAGATGTGAGTCCCCAATACCATTGATCATGCATTAAGGAAATGGCCACAGATGCAGGGGGATGGGTATGCGAAGCACTGCAGAAACGTCATTGGGGTCAAGCCATTGATGGAGCAGATCTGTGTTCCAAGTGCATGAAGGCTGGATCAAAGTGGCAACACAAGCTGTTTGATGAGCAATATGAGGCATTTTCTGAAGAAACAACTTACCATCGGGTTTATCCTGAATCCAATGATCCGAGAGTCTGGTTGTTGTGCCTATAATAATAGCTTTATGACCCTCATACTCAATTAAACCCCTCACACTTAATAAGGCTCTCCAAAGTGGACTGGCATTAGATTGAAGATTAACATCTCATAGATGTAGTTGCTAAATATCTAGCATGACAATGTTTGGACAAAATAGTAGATGACTCTATGAGGATACACCATAATTGTTTGGCTAATAGGGCTCGACTAAAACTCCGAAGATCATAGAATCCCAAGCCCCTAGAAGCAACATCCTTGCATAAACTAGACCATTTAATCCAATGGATACCTGTCTTTTGTGTTGAACGGCCCCACTAGAAGTGGGTGATAAGTGGTTGGATTTGCTTTAGTAAAGAGTGAGACAACTGGATAACATACATTACATAAGTAGGTATTACTTGCAGCACTGCCTTAACGAGAACAGTTCAACCAGCCTGAGAGACTTGCTTGGACCAACTTTGTATACGTTTTGAAACTCTGCCCCTGAGGTAACTAAAAACTGAGTATCGATTCTTTCCTATAGTACTTCGAAAACCCAGATATCGTCATAAGTTAGAGACTTGGTGCGTACCCAAAATGTTGGCAATATCACCTTTTAATGGGGGAAGAAGTCCCCGAGAAAAAATAACTGCTGATTTGGTAGTATTGTTGCACTGGCCATAGGCCAACTTGAATTCATGCAGTATATTCTTTAGGGAATGCACATCGGAAATCATGAATTCTTCAAATAGCATATAGTCATCTACAAATAGAAGGTTGGTGATGGAGAAATCCAAGTCCTGGACGTGACACCCTCGGTACAACCCAATATCATAAGCTAGTTTGAGGGACGCTGATAGAACCTCCATACATATGATAAAGAAGAAAGGGAACATAGGGTCACCCTGTTGTAGTCCTCGTTGAGGCTGAAAAGGTGTGCCTGGGTAGCCGTTGATGAGAATAGAAGTAGTGACTGTTGTACAACATTTACTAATAAGCCTCAAACTTATCATATTTTATAGGCTAGAATTATAAGAATATTAGTCAAAATAAGGATAGAATAGCTAGTATTTATATTATATTGCATATAAAGTTCATTTTATAAGTTCAGACTTATGTTTGTTATGTTTTTGTGCAAGGAATAAAATTCTAATCAAAGGATCAAGTAATGTCGGGCATGATGCCGAAAGTTAAACTCATGACAAGAGTATAGAGTAGAGCAGAGGTGTTGCCAGATGCAGTTCCGGGTATCCCCTAGCCGGCACCAGTGAAAAGTCACCTCGATTCGTCAGAAGATAGTAGTTAATTACCATTACCAAACTGACTGATGTCGGGTATGATGCCAGACGTTCCCTGTCCAGCACAAGCATTGTTACACTGATTTGGCGGTTTAATTGACCGTTAGAAAACACATGGTGCCAGGTACTACTGACCCGGCATGACTCCCAGCACACATGGAAAATGAAGTCTATAAATAGGCCGAGAGTCTGCACACTTCACATCATCTTCATTCCACATTCACACCTCCATACTTCACAAATTGACCACACTTTGCTGCCAAGAGTTCTACACTACCAACCTTTACGGAGAAGACTTTTATTGGGTTCGAGGGAATTCTCACTAAGTTTCTCTTTTCCTCTTTATGCTTCTTCCTGTAATTGATTGGATGGTTGAGTAGAATTCTTGGTCATCCTTGGTTAGGGATGATTCTCTTGTAAAACAATTATGATCATTTAATAAAGTTACAAGTTTCAAACTTAGATTTTTTATCTTTGTGCAAAGTGAATTAAGTTCGCTACTTATTCTCTTAACTTCAAAATTCTTCTTTTGTCAATCAAAACTAAGGCAGAATGGGTTAAGAAAATTTAAGTGATCTTTGCCTTTGTCTTATATATATTAGGAGATGATAATTAAGATTTTGAATTAACCATTTTATTCTCCACTTTCTTGTTCGTTTATTAGTATAAGATTTGTTGGATTCGATAATGGATTGTGAGTGTTTTGTTTTGAATCGAAACTAGAAAACAATATTGACATTTTGACATTGCTGGATGCAATGTCGGGTGTCTGGTGTCTGGCGCATTCAAAGTTCTTGAATGTGCTGTGCATCTTATGTCCAGCTTGACATCCGGCATATTCAAAATTTGGTTAATTCGAGACTTGGCAGTTTGACTTCGTGATCATAGTTGTTCTTATGTTGATTATTATCCAGAGTCAAGGATAGTTCATTGTATATACTCCATTTAGTTAGATTATTAATTAGTTATCTTAATTTGAATTAATGCTCAATTTCCCCCTGTTAGAATTAGGCAATTACTAGGATTAGGACTAATTTTCTATTAAGTCCCTTGGGTTCGATACTCTTGGTCGCAATTTACTTACACTTTATTCCAACCGGGATTTTTGCTACCCATAGTAGAATTGTAGGATTCTTTTATTCTTTTATTCATTTTTGTACATTCTTTACCCTACAAAATCTGTATCAAATAGCGTCGTAATTTTGATAGAACCTCCATACATATGATAAAGAAGAAAGGGAACAGAGAATCACCCTGTTGTAGTCCTCGTTGAGGCTGAAAAGGTGTGCCTGGGTAGCCGTTGATGAGAATAGAAGTAGTGAATGTTGTACGCATTTACACACCAAAGAAACCTATACTTGTAAGGATACTAAGAACAAAAGACCATTTTTTTTATCAAAAGCTTTGGATAGAACCTCCATACATATGATACAGAAGAAAGGGAACAGAAGGGCACCCTGTTGTAGTCCTCGTTGAGGCTGAAAAGGTGTGCCTGGGTAGCCGTTGATGAGAATAGAAGTAGTGACTGTTGTACGACATTTACATACCAAAGAAACCCATACTTGTAAGGATACTAAGAACAAAAGTTCACTTTATCCGATCAAAAGCTTTGAACATGTCAACTTTGAAAGCAAAGTGGTCACGCTGCTTGTCTTGGATGTCCGCATCATGTGTAATAATTCATGGGCAATGAGGATTTGATCAGAAATAAGACGTTTGTGGACAAAAGAAGCCTGGCTTCGAAAATTACATGAGACATGAGCTGGGTGGTACGGTTTACCAGAACCTTGAATGTTATAACCCAAGGTTTCGTTATTATTTTTATTTCGTCACAACTTATTTTGAAGTTGGTTTAATCCTAGTTCAGGACATGGAGGTCCTTTGGATTAATGACAAGGGCAAGATAGTCCTTTCCGTCATTATTATTTTGGTAAGGGTTTTATCTTATTAATTAAGATATATTAATAATTCCCTGTTAACAACGCTGATCACAATTTCTTTCTCGATCAGTCGCTCAACCCTAGAGACATTCTTCTTCCTCCTTCTCTGTCAACTCTCTCTTCCTTGCTCATCAATCTGTCTAAGTGCTGCTGATTGGAGACTCGACTGCTGCTGTGAATTCTTCATTGTCTTGTTGTTCTCTTCGTAATCAGGTTTGTGTTTCGTTGGTTAGTTTTGCAAATCAGTTTGGAGAACTTCTTCAATCCCTAATTCCCTCTACAATCTGATTATGAGTCAGCGGTCGTTCTCGATTCCTCCATCAAATTCTTCAGCTGTTGGCGTGCTCTGCGATCTGTAGACAGATTCAGGTGAAGGCTCGTTCTTTTCCCCGTTTCAGTTTCATTTTTGGTGTTGTTGTCAGTTCTGATTGAGAGCTTTATCTCTACGTTGTGCTCAGAAGTTCAGTGGCTGTTTGGGATTGAGTATCGGCCTACGCTACTGCGGAGTCTGTGTTGCTGTGACGTTGGTGAATTCCTGCATCAGATTGAGAGCTCTTTGCTGTATACGAGGTAGATGGCTTTCGGATTCGATCTGTGTGTTCAACCTTAGGGAGTTTGGTTTCTACAGATTAATTCGATGATTTGACTCCGTGTTGTGTTTGATCTATGTCTGTTTTAGTGCCTTTTCAATGGATTAAACCCCCAAGGTTGTTTTCTGAAAGTGTGCGTCGATTTGGGATTGTTTTATTGCTTCAATTCGTGTTTAATTCGCTTCTAAAAATTGCATTTTTCGGGCTGTCCGAACTTCAGTCCGAGCTTGGAAGTTCGGACATGCCTCTGTTATGCTTTTATTTTTCGAGTTTTGCAGGTGTCCGAACTTCAGTCCGAACTTTGAAGTTCGGATACCCCTGTTTTTTGAAATAAACCGAGCTTTGAAGCTCGGACTTCACCACGTACATTTTCCGAAAAACTGTCCGAACTTCAGTCCGAACTTCGAAGTTCGGACATCTTGATTTTCTCCTCTGTTTTGAGTCTACGCTTGTGTCCGAGCTTCGAAGTTAGGACACAAGTTCGGACCATTCTCTGTTTTCGCCATAACTTGCTCGTTCGAGCTCCGTTTTGAGTGTCGTTTGCGGCGTTGGCTTCCTCTTTCCAAATACTATCTGTTTATACATGTTTGAGCACATGGTTATGTGTTCTCTGATTTAATAGCCTTCAACAAGCTTCTGAATTCTGTGACTTCTGTTTGCGGGGTTGGATGCCCCTTCTGGTTTTCAGTTTTCTATCTGCTCTCTGGTGCAATGATTGCACATATGCTTATCTGTTTTCAAGCTTCTGTTTTGGGACCTAGTTATCTCTATATCTGAACCTTTGGATGGCTGGTCTCGCTGTCTCGTAGTGCGCTATGTAGGATCCTTCTGTTCACGGGTGATGTTCCCCATTCTGTTCACAGGTGTTTCACCTGTTCTGTTTACGAGTGAGATTTTCTCGTTCTGTTCATGAGCCGGTTGCTCGTTATGTCTGTATGCTGTGATCAACTAGTGTCCCGCTCTATTTTCTGATTCTGTCTGTATCTGACTCTGTTTGGTCCTTTAATGATGGGACTTCTGCTTCTGTTTTCTGTCATGTTTATGGACTCCTTCTGATTTGTTATTATTCTTTAAATGTTTTGAGCATGCTGGTTGATGAAGTTAGTCATCTACTGGGCATAGTTGTTTGCTCATTCCCCTACTCTATCTAACATTGCAGATTGATCAGCGAGGGTCACTTTGCAGCTCTGGAGTTCAGTTTGTTTTGTTATTTCGATTCTTTGAGACATTTGTATTTGACCTTGAGCCTTTGGACCTCTTCAGTTAGCTTCCGCTTTTGATATTCGTTTGGTGGGTTTTGTAATAACTTTTGGGGTGTTACGACATCACTTTGATTATACTTTATTCAAGTATTCGTTTTGGGCCTTGTTTGGTTATTTGTTTAAGTTCGACTGTTAGAGCCTTACGTTATTATGTAATAATACGCGGCGTGTGACACCCCTAACTCCTAGGCCAGTGTTTGGGGGTTTTATATTTAGTGATATCAGAGCTCTGGGTTCTAATTTGCTGGGATTTTAAGTTAGCCAGACAGTCAGAAACGTCAGTACTAGTGTCCGAGTCTAACTGCTTGCTGTTGGACTTTCAGAATGCCGCCAAGAAGGGCTACAGGAAATGTTGCTGATGCTGTGCAGCAGTTTATGACGTAGCTCATGCAGACCATGGCTGCAGGGGGTGGACCAGCTAGAGGAGGACCAGTTGGCGGGCCAGGCCCAGCTGGGGCTGATGCTGGAGGCCGGAATGTGAAGGCGCTTCAGGAGTGCATGAAGCTGAAGCTGCCGTCGTTCGATGGAGCAGGAGACCCCCAGGAGGCCAGTCATTGGTTGACTGAGGTCGAGGACTTGCTGCGAGTCATGGGCTCCGAGGAGGAGCAGAAGGTCGACTTTGCCACCTTCCTTTTCAAGGCTGAGGCTAAGGAGTGGTGGAGGTCCGTGATGGGGAAGTTCCCACAGCCTTGGACGTGGGAGCAGTTCACTGAGGAGTTCAACAAACAGTTCTACCCCGATGTGTATAAGGACCAGCGCATTCTGGAGTATAACCGACTACGCCAGGGTCGGGACATGAGCGTTGAGGAGTATGTTCGTAAGTTTATCAGCCTGTCGAAGTTTGCACCTGAGCCAGATGAGCATAGGAAGACCAGGAAGTTTGAGAGCCGCTTGAGGCCGGATATTCGCTCTGCTGTGACGCCCCTGCATCACAAGACCTTCAGGGACGTTGTCGATGTCGCCCTGTTGGTAGAGGCTGATTTGAGAGGTCGCCAGTCTGGAGGGAAGGACCAGAAGAGGAAGCAGAGGTCCGACGAGAGCGACATGAGGGATCAGTCTGCTTCTCAGAAGAAGCAGTCTATTGGAGACCGAGCTAGAGACCGCCCTGGAGACCGTTCGAGAGATAGAGGTGGTTCGTCTTCGTCAGCTCCCACTCCGAAGTGTCGGGTCTGCGGCAAGTTTCACAGAGGTCAGGACTACTACAGGAAGTACGGAGCCTGCTTCAAGTGTGGATCCATAGAGCATAGGATAGCTGACTACCCTGAGGCCGAGAGGAGCAGGGGTAGCTCTGGAGGTAGAGCGGGTGAGTCTGCCTCAGGGTCCAGAGATCGAGACCGGGCTGAGCAGAAGAAGCCCCAGGGCCAGGCCAGAGTGTACGCGATGGCTGGAGAGAGAGACCGATCGACTGACAGAGTTGTCACAGGTATTCTCCAGCTGTCTTCTCGTTCTGTTTTCTGCTTGTTTGACTCTGGAGCCACCCACTCTTTTATTTCTGCTGAGTTGGTGGGTGAGCTCGGTTTGCCTGTTGTGCCTCTGGGTGTTGAGTTGTGTGTGCTTAGTCCATTAGTTAGGGACTCTTCTATGCTTCTGAATTCTGTTTGTAAAGATAGTCCTGTGTTAGTCAGAGATAGGACTCTGTGTGCTAACCTCATCCCGATGGAGATGACTACTTTTGATGTGATTTTGGGCATGGATTGGCTTGCTGCGCACCATGCCCACATTGATTGTGCCACTTCGAGAGTGACTTTCGAGGAGCCAGGCCAGCCCCGTTTGACTGTAGCAGGAATGGACTCCCATGCTCGCCGCCAGTTATCTCAGCTATGCAGGCGTTTCGCCATTTGAGGAAAGGATGCCAGGGATATATGTGCTACATCCCTGAGGTTCGCAAGAATGCGAAGTTGGAGGACATACCAGTGGTCAGAGACTTCCCAGATGTGTTCCAGGATGACGTACCTGGGCTTCCCCCTATCAGAGAGGTGGAGTTCTCGATCAAGCTCGCACCTGAGACTCAGCCCATTTCAAAGGCCCCATACCGCATGGCGCCAGCTGAGCTCAAGGAGTTGAAGGTCCAGTTGCAGGAGCTGCTGGACAAGGGCTTCATCCGCCCTTGTGTGTCTCCTTGGGGAGCGCCTGTGTTATTTGTTAAGAAGAAGGACGGTAGCATGCGCTTGTGCATTGACTACAGGGAGCTCAACAAGGTTACCATTAAGAATAGGTATCCTCTCCCGCGCATAGATGACTTGTTCGACCAGTTAGCAGGAGCTAAGGTGTTTTCGAAGATCGATCTGAGGTCCGGTTATCATCAGCTGAGGATTAAGGCAGACGATGTGCCTAAGTCAGCTTTCAGGACTCGTTATGGACACTACGAGTTCCTAGTGATGCCATTCGGTTTGACGAATGCGCCCTCTGTATTTATGGATATGATGAACCGGGTGTTCAAGCCATTTCTACACCAGTTCGTAGTAGTGTTTATTGATGACATCTTGGTGTATTCCAAGAGTGCTGAGGAGCACAAGGAGCATTTGAGGACCGTTCTCTAGACTCTGAGGGAGAAGGAACTGTACGCGAAGCTGAAGAAGTGCAAGTTCTGGTTGGATCAGGTGGTATTCTTGGGACATGTGGTCTCCAAGGATGGTATCTTCGTGGACCCAAAGAAGATTCGGGCTATTACAGAGTGGGCCAGGCCCACTAACGTTGGAGATATTCGTAGCTTCCTTGGATTAGCGAGCTATTATCGTAAGTTTGTGGAGGGCTTCTCCAAGCTAGTGATTCCTTTGACTCGTTTACTGCAGAAGGATGTGAAGTTTGAGTGGAGCGAGGCCTGTGAGTAGTGTTTTCAGGAGCTGAAGAAGAGGTTGACGTCTGTGCCGATTCTGACTCTTCCAGAGGGGACCGAGGGTCTAGAGGTGTTCTGTGATGCGTCCCATAAGGGACTTGGGTGCGTTCTGATGTAGCAGGGGAAGGTAGTTGCATATGGCTCTCGTCAGTTGAAGCCATATGAGAGGAATTACCCGACTCATGACCTGGAGTTAGCTGCTGTGGTATTTGCTCTGAAGATTTGGAGGCACTACCTGTATGGAGCAGCGTGCAAGGTGTATACGGACCATAAGAGCCTCAAGTATCTGTTCACTCAGAAGGAGTTGAACTTGAGCAGAGGAGGTGGCTTGAGTTGCTACATGATTATGATCTGGAGATCCTCTACCATCCGGGTAGGGCGAATGTGGTTGCTGATGCGCTCAGTAGGAGGGGTCCGTCTGGAGCCGTTTGTGCTTTGTCTGGTGTGCAGATGTCTGCTCTCGAGTTGTAGTGTATGGGTATCTGGGTCGTCTGTCCAGAGAGGTCTGGGATGTTAGCAGCGTTGTAGATTCAGCCTACCTTGATCGACCGGATCAAGGCCAGTCAGGAGCTCGATGTCAGTTTGTGTAAGATCAGAGATGAGATTGCTGCTGGTCAGGAGTCTGAGTTCCGGGTTTCAGAGGATGGCTGCCTGAGGTTCAGAGACCGTGTTTGTGTGCCTACAGACGACGCTTTGAGGTGAGAGATTATGCAGGAGGCTCATGGAGCCCCGTACTCGGTACACCCAGGAGGTGTGAAGATGTACCGGGACCTACGTGAGACATTCTGGTGGAGCAACATGAAGAGGGACATTTCAGACTTTGTATCCAGATGTCGGACCTGTCAGCTGGTCAAAGCCGAGCATTAGAGACCAGCTGGTTTGCTTCAGCCTCTTCCCGTTCCGGAGTGGAAGTGGGAGAGCGTCGGTATGGACTTCGTTATGGGACTGCCTAAGACTCCGAGGGGTTTTGATGCAGTTTGGGTGATAGTGGATAGACTCTCGAAGAGCGCTCACTTCTTGCCTGTCAGGAAGACTTTCAGTTTGCATCGCTTGGCTCAGTTGTATATGGATGAGATAGTGCGTCTGCATGAAGTTCCTGCTTCTATTGTGTCTGACAGAGACCCGCGCTTCGTATCCAGATTCTGACAGAGTTTACACCAGGCTTTGGGGACGAAGTTGTCGTTCAGTTTAGCGTATCATCCTCAGTCTGATGGTCAGACAGAGAGGACGAATCAGCATGTATGCTTGACTTTGGAGGCAGTTGGGACCAGTACGTTGCCTTGATAGAGTTCACGTATAATAACAGCTTCCAGACTAGTATCGGGATGGCCCCGTTTGAGGCTTTGTATGGCAGGAGATGCAGATCACCCATCTGTTGGGATGATCTGAAGGAGAGAGCAGTTGTTGGGCCGGATTTGGTTGAAGATGCTGTAGCTAAGATTCAGTCTATCAGAGAGCGCTTGCTTGTGGCTCAGAGTCGTCAGAAGAGCTACGCCGATTAGAGGAGACGACCTCTGGAGTTTGAGGTGGGCGACCATGTGTATCTGAAGGTGTCTCCAGTTCGAGGAGTTGTTCGGTTGGGAAGAGAGGCAAGCTTAGCCCCTCGCTTTGTGGGTCCTTTTGAGATCCTGAAGAGGATCGGACGGTTGTCTACCGTTTAGCTTTGCCACCGTCGTTGGCTAGTGTTCACATGTGTTCCACGTGTCTATGCTGAGGAAGTATGTTCCGGACCCGTCGCATGTGTGATTCTTCAGCCACTTCAGTTGAGGGAGGACTTCACGTTCGAGGCAGTTCCTTTGAGGATTTTAGCCCGGGATGTTCGCAAGCTCAGGAGTAAGACCATGCCCTTGGTGAAGGTGTAGTGGTCGGGTCAGTCAGAGGAAGAGGCGACCTGGGAGGTCGAAAGCGAAGTGTGTTCTAAGTTTCCCGCCCTTTTTCGAGCAGTAGGTACATTTTAATTTCGAGGACAAAATTCTTTTAAGGGGGAGGTGAAGTTATAACCCAAGGTTTCGTTATTATTTTTATTTCGTCACAACTTATTTTGAAGTTGGTTTAATCCTAGTTCAGGACATGGAGGTCCTTTGGATTAATGACAAGGGCAAGGTAGTCATTTCCGTCATTATTATTTTGGTAAGGGTTTTATCTTATTAATTAAGATATATTAATAATTCCCTGTTAACAACGCTGATCACAATTTCTTCTCGATCAGTCGCTCAACCCTAGAGACGTTCTTCTTCTCCTTTCTCTGTCAACTCTCTCTCCTTGCTCATCAATCTGTCCAAGTGCTGCTGATTGGAGACTCGACTGCTGCTGTGATCCTTCATTGTCTTGTTGTTCTCTTCGTAATCAGGTTTGTGTTTCGTTGGTTTTTTGCAAATCAGTTTGGAGAACTTCTTCATCCCTAATTCCCTCTACAATCTGATTATGAGTCAGCGGTCCGTTCTCGATTCCTCCATCAAATTCTTCAGCTGTTGGCGTGCTCTGCGATCTGTAGACAGATTCAGGTGAAGGCTCGTTCTTTTCCCCGTTTCAGTTTCAGTTTTGGTGTTGTTGTCAGTTCTGATTGAGAGCTTTATCTCTGCGTTGTGCTCAGAAGTTCAGTGGCTGTTTGGGGATTGAGTATCGGCCTACGCTACTGCGATCTGCGGAGTCTGTGTTGCTGATGTGACGTTGGTGAAATTCCTGCATCAGATTGAGAGCTCTTTGTGTTTATGAGGTAGGTGGCTTCGGATTTGATCGTCGGTGTGTTCAGCAGTTGGCGAGTTTGGTTTCTACAGATTAATTCGCTGATTTGATCCGTGTTGTGTTTATGATCTATGTCTGTTTTAGTGCTTTTCAAGGATTAAACCCCCAAGGTTGTTTTCTGAAAGTGTGGTGTCGATTTGGGATTGTTTGTTTGCGGCTTCATTTCGTGTTTAATTCGCTTCTCTGGAAATTGCATTTTTCGGCTGTCCGAACTTCAGTCCGAGCTTGGAAGTTCGGACATGCCTCTGTTATGCTTTTATTTTTCGGAGTTTTGCAGGTGTCCGAACTTCAGTCCGAACTTGAAGTTCGGACACACCTGTTTTCTGAAATAAACCGAGCTTTTGAAGTTCGGACTTCACACTTACTTTTTCCGAAAACACTGTCGAACTTCAGTCCGAACTTCGAATTCGGACATCTTAGATTTTCCCTCTGTTTTGAGTCTGCGCTTGTGTCCGAGCTTCGAAATGTTTAGGCACAAGTTCGGACCATTCTCTTTTTCGCCAAAACTTGCTCGTTCGAGCTCCGTTTTGAGTACCGTTTGCGGCGTTGGCTTCCTCTTTCCAAATACTATCTGTTTATACATGTTTGAGCACATGGTTATGTGTTCTCTGATTTTATAGCCTTCAACAAGCTTCTGAATTCTGTGACTTCTGTTTGCAGGGTTGGATGCCCCTTCTGGTTTTCAGTTTTCCATCTGCTCTCTGGTGCAATGATTGCACATATGCTTATCTGTTTTCAAGCTTCTGTTTTGGGACCTAGTTATCTCTGTATCTGAACCTTTGGATGGCTGGTCTCGCTGT
Organism: Limonium bicolor; assembly: GCA_023374045.1. Taxonomy (NCBI): domain Eukaryota; kingdom Viridiplantae; phylum Streptophyta; class Magnoliopsida; order Caryophyllales; family Plumbaginaceae; genus Limonium; species Limonium bicolor. The sequence continues at coordinate 20,940 of JAIOTZ010001913.1, forward strand.
CTCGTAGCGCGCTATGTAGGATCCTTCTGTTCACGGGTGATGTTCCCCGTTCTGTTCACAGGTGTTTCACCTGTTCTGTTTACGAGTGAGGTTTCCTCGTTCTGTTCATGAGCCGGTTGCTCGTTCTGTCTGTATGCTGTGATCAACTAGTGTCCCGCTCTGTTTTCTTATTCTGTCTGTATCTGACTCTGTTTGGTCCTTTAATGATGGGACTTCTGCTTCTGTTTTCTGTCATGTTTATGGACTCCTTCTGATTTGTTATTATTCTTTAAATGTTTTGAGCATGCTGGTTGATGAAGTTAGTCATCTACTGGGCATAGTTGTTTGCTCATTCCCCTACTCTATCTAACATTGCAGATTGATCAGCGAGGGTCACTTTGCAGCTCTAGAGTTTAGTTTGTTTTGTTATTTCGATTCTTTGAGACATTTGTATTTGACCTTGAGCCTTTGGGCCTCTTCAGTTAGCTTCCGCTTTGATATTCGTTTGGTGGGTTTTGTAATAACTTTTGGATGTTACGACATCACTTTGATTATACTTTATTCAAGTATTCGTTTGGGCCTTGTTTGGTTATTTGTTTAAGTTCGACTGTTAGAGCCTTGCATTATTATGTAATAATACGCGGCGTGTGACACCCCTAACTCCTAGGCCAGTGTTTGGGGGTGTTACATTGAAAATTACACGGTAGATGGTGTTGCACAAGGAAATGGGTCGATAATCTTTAATAGAAGTAGCACCATGTTTCTTAGGGATTAAAGAAACATGGGTATGATTTATGGATGAAGGAAAACATTTGAATTCAGAAAAGCAAGGGCCACTTGCATAAAGTCATCGTTAATAATTGGCTAGAAGTTTCGCAAGAAAGAGCCATTGATACCATCCAAGCGGGTGCCTTAGTGGGATTCAACTAATTATAGGCGGAAATAATTTCTTCACGTGAATAAGGTAAGCCCCTAGGATCATAAAGATCTGCAGGTACTCTTTTCGCCACACATGCTAAAAGATGATCATTGGGCTGGGGGTGTGAGAATGTGAAGAGATCAACAAAAAAATTGTCGAGCAACGCCTCCAATACCAGCCAAGATGTCTGTGTTGGACGCGTGTCAGAACAAAGAGAGTGAATGGCATTCCTTCAAGATCTCATTTTGGCTGGTTCGGCATCAATTTGTGGTAGTTTTGTGGTTGTTTTGGTCTGGTTGTTTTGGTTGGTTGTTTTGTGGTTTTGTTGGTTGTTTTGTGCTGGTTGTTTTGAAAACTAGTGTTCGGCAGGCGGCGGTTTTGTCTGACTGTTTTGAATAAGTTAGTTTTATGCAGTGCGTTTACCGTTTTCATTGTTATAATTAAAAAATTTATATTACATTTTAAAATATTTTTTTAAATAAAGTTAAAATATATGTAGATATTCAATTATAACCTTTAATAACTAATATTCTTTATTAATATTTTAGTGACAATTAATTTATAATATGTATACATATTAATTTATAAATAAAGTTTTTACATATATTTGAAAAAATAAAGAAATAAACCATTGTATTTAGAGCAAATATATTAGATGTTATATATAAAAATATAATTTTATGGATTATATATTAGTATTTAATATAAAATTTCAAATGTATTAATACTTAAGATTATTTTAATTTTTAATGGAATAAATAATATCATTGAAATGAAAAAGCAATTCATTCTAATAATAAAATAATTGACTGTAAGCGAATATATATGTACATCTATCACTTATTATTTTATTGTTATATATTGTTTTTGTTTAATTGTTGATAAAATATATTTTAAACATATATTTGTAAAATATAGTTAAAACAATATATTCTATTTTATTAAATATTACTTAATGAAATTAAAAACATAAATTTAAATTTAATACTGGATATGCCAAGAAATGGAAATAACGTATATTAGCATATAATTTTTTTTAATGATTAAGCACAGTATAAAACTATAATAACTTTGATATACTGACAAACCATAATAGTTTGTACAAACAGTTTTGTAATTAATCATTACTTAGCAAGTTGAATACTTATAATTGATATTTCTGAAATATACTACAAATATTTTGTACTCTAATAATTTTATATAATTGAAAGTTTATATCGTAATTATTATTAGTTTTCTCTTTTCCTTGTAGAATATTTTATTAGAATTGATAGATAGTAAGTTTTAAGAGACTATTATCCGTATCTGAATAAACAATTTAGAATAACACTACTAGTTTAAAACTATTGTTCTATATTATTTTCATTAATTTATAATTTATATACCAATCTTTATAAAAAACTAAAAATAAAAAGGGAAAATAAACTATTTATTTATTTAATCTATATTTTCAATTTTAATTTAATTTTGTGTCAACTTTAATATATAATATCATTTTTAAAATATAATTACAAATATTGAAAATTTAAATTAATTTATTAAAAATTAATTTATAAATATTAATTATTTATTAAAATATTCTCGCCCCCTTAATTACAGTTTTTTTGGCTCCGCCTCTGTTTACAGTATTCATTATATTTGTAGTATAAATTGTTGGTTGTGGTTTGTTTTGCTGGTATATTTGTGGTTGTTTTGAAAATTGTTGTTCGGAGGTGGCGGTTTGACATTTTTTGTCAAAAATGTCAAACTCAAAAATACCACAGTTATACCACAAATATGTTGTGACCGAACACAGCCTTTATGTTCTAGCAAGGAAAAACAGAGTTGTGGTCCCCCACGGAAAGCCAAGATTGACAGGTTCGATGTTGTAGTCTAGTTTCTTCTTTAAGCAGTAGGGAGTCCAAAAATCTATTAAGAAAGCTCCAACATCCAAATTCTTTTGAGATGGTGAGCTCGAAGCAATGCCGTCTAATTCTCTTTAGTTTGCGAAATCAATTACCTTTCTATCCAAATCTGATGACTCATCCACTATTGAAGTTGAACCCCACATTGCTGAACCTTTGCACTGTAATCCAAATGGATGTTAGACTAGATACACTAAACCAAATGTTTACAATCAAGATGTTGGGCCCAACAATTCTCAAAGCAAAAGGATTTAGGGCCACATCTACGAGAGGGGAACAAGAAAAGTTTGATTGGTTTGTGATCACTTCTACCCCATGGCAAGTGGAAGCTTATGGCATCAGGAAACAGTCGAAGCCATTGGTCATTGCAAAGGAATCTATCTAAATGGAATTTAACATTGAGGTGAAGTTTGGCCTTGTTTGTATAAGTGAACTTAGAGCCTCTGTATCCCAGATCTTGTAGTTGATTGTCGGTAAGACTTTAGTGAAAGAGATTCATAGCAGAATGAGAGCGAGTACCTCTCCCTTGATGTTCTGATGCATAGAGTATTTCGTTAAAGTCACCCCTAAGGAGCCGTGGACCAGACCACTGAACATTCAGATAGCGCAACAAGTTCCAAGTTTTCCATTTTTCTTTATGATCCAACCATCCATACACACTAGTGATACGCCATTGCAACCCACCCGGAGCCAAAACCAAACAAATTACATGACGGCTAGAAAAACTAAGCAAACTAAGATCAAAGTCTGCATCCTAAAAGGACAAAACCCCACCTTTCCTACCAACATATCCCCAGCAACCCAGTTATAACCTTTAAACTTACAAGCAACAAAATTCATCTTAAAAGAAGACAACTTGGTCTCTGCGAAGAACAGAAAATGTGGTGCTTCTAGCCTAACTACCTCCCTAATCCAGTGAACTAAAGTGGCAGCACCTAGCCCTAGACAGTTCGCCACTATAAAAGACATTATGATGGGTGACCCTGGGCTTTCCCCAGAGTCGCCTGAGAAGTTTCGGCAGAGTCTTCACCCTTACCCTTCTTTGCAACCTCTTCCAAAGTTGACATATCACGGAATTCTGACTCGGTAGAAGAAGATTGAACAACATCCATCTTCCTTTTACGACCATCGTGTGTGGCGGAGATGGAGGAATTTCCACTTCCTCGAGTTCAGCTACATCTTTCACCTCAGTAACATGTTGGTCACGCACTTCCATATTCACAATTCTACCTTGAGGTTGAGCGCCCACCAGCGGCGTATGAGTCAGATGAGTACGTATGTCAAAAAAACCTTCTATTGGAGCATCATGACGTGGACGACCAGATCCCAGAGTCATTGCCTTGAGCCAAAGGCCATAGTTGAATTCATCCATTGTCGTCTCTATCCTGTAAGGGCAGTCTCGCACAAGATGACTGAAGTGACCACAGAGGAATCAAAGATTGGGCAGGTGGTCGTAAGTTAGACGAAGAATAATGGGCTTACCTCCAATCGAGATGGTAACAAACCTTAGCAAAGGACGTGTAATGTCATTGTTAATTTTCAACCACATTAAAGAACCAGCTTGTCGACGGTCGAGATCCATATATTCAATAAAACACTAATCCTATAGCTGATACGCTTAGTGAACATAGGATTCATGAACCATAGTGGCACTTCATGTACTCGAACCCAGAAGGGAGCCCAACGAAATTCATGGTCTTTGGGTGCTTTGGCTTTATCAAGTTGTGACAGGACGAGGAGACAGCCAACGAAAGTCCAGGGACCTCAAGAGAGATCATCGTACAAATGTTCTTCATCTAGGAGTTTGAACAAAAAAAGTCCAGCACCTATGTTGCAAACAATAAGCTCAAACTCGCACTTCCAGGCTTTGGACATGGTACGTTCCAAGGCCTTGACATCAACAACACGGGCCATAAAAAGCTTGCCCAGCAGACTACACTTGAAGTTGACACCAGGAGATGCATGGAGGAGATCGTCAACCTATAAAGAAGCTTCTTCTTCAGTAGTTAGGGCTAGTCCAGCACACTTAGTGGTAAGGTCTTCGACTGGGGCAGTAGGCCACCCATGCAGGGGCGGACGCAAAGGGCGGGCCCAGGCCCCCCCCAAAACTTTTGAAAATTTGTAAAATACTCTTATAAATTTTTAAAAAATATAAAATAACATAATGTTTTAAAGAACAATAGTGTCAAAAAAAAATTTTGCCCCCCCTAAACAAAAGTTCTGGGTCCGCTACTGCATCCATGGTTGCGAAAAGACCAGAAGGATGCGAAAGAATGGTGAACGAAAACCAGAGTGATTGAGAAGATGAAGGGAGAATGGACGATGTTGTGGGGCAATGAGAAAGGCCACACGATGCGAATTTAAGGTGGATTTGACGGTGAAAGAGGAAGAGCCATACAAAAAGTAGGTTAGTAGGTTAGTAGGTTGTAATGGTATGCATAACTTAGATCGAAACATGGAAGCTGGAGAGGGCTTAAACGTGTTGAGATTAACAAAAACTGGAGATTTGATGATGTTCAGAAGATGGATAGGCGTGAGTGTGCTTGACGGCCAATGCACGACAATGAAGACGAAAGTGGTGAGCCAGACAGCTGAAGAGGAAACCCAGCAAGACAAGAAACCCTCCGTTTAACTCGTGATGAACTGACAACCACAATGTACAAACTTTATTAGCAAATAATTAAACCGATAATCCTATAATGATCATCAACTACTACTCATCATCATCATATCATATACCACCACCGGCCGATCGATGGTCCACCAACAACTTCTACACACGCCTAGACAAGGCTTCCAATGCCACATCCATCCACATCATACACATCACCACCACCGACATAATCGGGATGCATATACTACACTCTCGACAAAACACTCTCCACAATCAATCTCATTTTTCTAATCCGTTCACCCGTCACATTCCTCAACACATTTTCAATCCTCACCTCATA
>JAIOTZ010001914.1:0-26681 GCA_023374045.1 Limonium bicolor
TCTTTCAAAAAAAAAAAAGGTTGCCATGTTCGTGTGTTACTTTACAACTAGATGAAGCAGACGAGAACACGTGTCTCCTATTAGACGTAAAAGAGAAAGGGTAATTCACAATATGTTAAGAAAAGTTGTACTTCGTCTTGTATCATAATTCCGTAAAATGAACATTAATAATAATTATTTTGTATATGGGAATTTGTAACTGCTACTCTGCATGAGTAAATCCACGGGTGACACGAGCGCTTGCAAATCACACTGACCGGATAAATCACACAAGGCAAGTCTTGTGTAATGAAAAAGTGAATGTTGGAGGATTCGACCTCCTAGCTACTTCTTCCTCCATCAACTCAAATGTCTTGGACCACGTCATATTTCAAGTTTACAATATGTCACTTTTTTTATTCGAAAGTATTTTATTCTCTTTGATTTTTTACCTTCTATGACTAATTAAAAAAAGGAAAATTCACCTGATAGCCATTAGGTTTGACCCAATTTTGCGAGATATCCATGAGATTTCATTTTCATTATAGATACCCCTAAGATTTCATTTTCGTTATAATATACATCTGATATTTCGTTTTCAGTATGAGATGCCCCAAAAGTTTCGATTTTATTACAAGATACCCTCGGTTCAAATTCAGATATATTATATTTTTCATATCCCCATTTAACCCTCATACCATATGTCCACAATAACCTCAAGGGTTTATGGTCAATTTTTAAATTTAAAATATAAACAAAATACATAAAAAATAATGAAAGATCATATAAATTTAAATTCAATATCAAAAAATGAATAAAATTATAAAAAATAATAATTAAAATCATTAAATTTTAAAAATAAATAGAAATGGTTAAACAATAAAAAAATAAATTTAAATTAAAAACATATATTGTTACATAATTTAAAAGCTATTATAACGGTGACTAAAAATCATAAAAAAGTTATAACAATTACATTGAATATAAGAAACTATTAAATAATTTTTTAAATTATTAAATAATTTTATAGATTATAAAAAAATATTAACAAAAATATTATTTGATATCAAGAATCACAAGAAAAATGATCATTCTTTAAGGTTTTGCATACTATACTTTTTCAAATTTGAAATAATGAGTTTTTCTATGTACTATATGAAATTGTTACTTTTAATATTCTTCATATTATTGTTATAATGTTTTTACAGTTTTAAGTCATCGCTACGTAAAACTTTAACAATTTATGTTTATTTTTTATTTTGGTCGCTTCCATTTATTCGACTTTTTTTTTTATTTAATTATATTCATTTTTATTAAATTGATTTCAAACTTTATATGATCTTTAATTTTTTTGTATTTGTTTTACGTTTTAAATTTTAAATAACTTTGACCATATATCCCTGAGGTTATTGTGGGGGCATGGTGCGAGGGTAAAATTGGAATATGAAAAATATAATATACTCCATAAGAATTTGAACTAAGGGGCATCTCATAATAAATCGAAGAGGTATCTCATAATGAAAATGAAACTTCAAGGACATCACGTAAAGAAAATGAAACCTCAAGGGTATCTCGTAATGAAAATGAAACTCAGGACAATTTGGTGAAATTTCCCTATCATATTTGTTGTTTATTGAAATAATTGCAGTTATAGTTAGATAATGATTAAATGTTATATAATAAACATATATATGTCAATTTATAAACAAACTAATCGAATATAAATATCATTCTTCTTCTTTTTTACTATGCTAAAAAGAATACAAGAAATAGAATTATTATTAGTTTGTTGCTCCCAATAAAAGTATAATTTTAATTTAGTTATAGTTATAACTAAAACCATGGTTGGTATGGTGTAATCAATCTCACTTTAACCATGTCATTAAGAGAACTAATAATATTTTCATACTTCAAACATGTACACTAAATGACGAGTTGACAACCAAAGAGGAAGAAAGCCGGCCTTCAGGCCCTAGGACCAAGAAGTCGAGTTCCCTCACCCCGGCTCCAAAGCAAAAGCCAAGTCTAGTGAGGATGGCCAGAATCAGCCGGGTTTCCTCGTCAAGAACCCCAACCATCTACCCCGACCAGCTCCAACAACTCTTCCAAATATAGCACTTATGACCCGATACACGCAGCGTTGACACTTAGTACCATCAGTCTTGTCAGACAACTTGTCATCACCATTCGCACGTCTCCCAGACACTTCATTAATTACCCAAGATTGATGTGTTCTTATTCATAATTAGCAAGCAGCCAGAACCACGTAATGAAGCTTCGTCCCTGATAGGGCTACCCTGAAAGATTTGATAGAAAAACTGCTAGAGATTCAACATACTCCAAGATACAGAAGAGTTTACAAACTCAATCCTACCCAACGTGGAAGGATTGTGCGGGAAAGAAAGAAAGATGATGAAACCCTAAAGAAGCTACAGTACACTTGCTTACCACACTACTGAGACGTAGAGTGGGTTATAAACTAAACTGACCCAAAGGGCCAGGCCCAACCAACGGCTAGTGACAACGGTCACTAAACCCACACACTAACAGACTAAGAATAATAAAGAAGAGAACAGAGCAAATATAATCATAATCTAACACGCCCCCTCAAACCTTAGAAGGTGGAAATTCTAAGGTTTGAACACTGTAACAGCTAACCACGTCTAGCTTGAGACCCATCTTCTTCATCGCAGTGGATATGCCCTCCAGGAAGAACTTTAGTTAGAACATCAGCCAGCTGATCTCGAGTAGACACAAATTCAACCACCATCATCCCTTCTTGAATCTTCTGCCGCAAAAATGAACATCAAGCTCTATATGCTTGGTCCGTTCATGCAGCACAGGATTTCTTGCAATGTAAATGGCAGCTTGGCTGTCTGATTTAACTGGTACTGGTGAGATGCTCTGAACCCCAAGTTCATTTAACAGACGAGTTATCCAACTTAGTTCGGCAGAAACGTTCCTCATGGCTCTGTATTCTGCTTCGGCAGATGACAAGGCAACTGTTGTTTGCTTCTTGCACTTCCAAGACAGAGGACATCCTCCAAACTGAATGAAATAACCGCTTATAGATCTCCTGGTGTTTGGACAACCTGCCCAATCGGAGTCACAGAAAGCAGTCAGAGAGAAGTCATTTCTGTTATTAAAGAACAGCCCATAATTCAAAGTATTCTTAATATAACCCAGAGTATGAACAGCAGCAGCAAAATGCAAATCTGTAGGAGAACTAAGGAACTGACTTAAAATCTGGATTGTAAAGTTAAGATCAGGCCTACTGTGAGCAAGGTAACTAATTTTTCCCACTAATCTCCTGTACAGACCGGGGTCATCCAGAGGGTTTCCCTTATCCTTAAGTAACTTAATACTAGTATCTAAGGGACCCACAGCGGTTTTATAATTAAGGTCATCAAATTCTCTTAAAAGATCCTCACAATATTTCCTCTGTGTCAGGATAACTCCTTCTGTTGTGTGCAGAAACTGCATACCAAGAAAGAAATTGAGTCTGCCCAAATCTTTGATTTTAAATTGTTTGTTCAGATTCCTTTTGACAGATTTAATCAAGTCTAGATCATCTCCCGTAATTAAAATGTCATCCACATACACAACCAAAAAACAAACCCTGCTGCCCCTTAAGCTGGTAAATAAAGAATAATCATTGAGAGATTGAGAAAAACCCATAGACTTAAGAAAAACACTCAGTTTATAATGCCACTGTCTGGAAGCTTGTTTAAGCCCGTATAAAGACTTCTTCAGCTTGCAGATTTTACCAGGAATTGCCTTCTTATATCCTAGGGGTATTTCCATGTAAACATCCTCCTCCAAGTCCCCATGGAGAAAGGCATTATTAATGTCCAATTGACTTATTAACCAATCCTTTTTAGTGGCAATTATAATCAAAGCTTTAATGGTGGTGAATTTAACAACTGGAGAAAAGGTTTCTAAATAATCCACCCCATACTTTTGAGTGAAACCCTTAGCAACCAGTCTAGCCTTAAATCTTTCTATACTACCATCTGAATTGCATTTAACCTTGTAAACCCATTTGCATTTTACCGGTTTAATACCTCTAGGAAGGTCTACCAGATCCCAAGTGTGATTTCTTTCTAATGCTGAAAACTCATCTCTCATAGCTTTTCGCCATCTTTCATCCCTTATTGCTTCCTCATAGCTACCAGGTTCTGTGACTTTACCAAGGTCTGCCAACCAACAGTTATTACTACTTTTCTCTACAAGGAGTAATCCTAGGGTATGAGACAGGTTCCTGCTATCTATTATACTACCCATCTGATCCTCATCACATAATTCAAGTTATTGTTATTCAGAGAAGAATTGACTAGGTTAGCAGCAGCAATCCTATCGCTTAATATAAGTGAGAAATAATCAGTTTTAGAGGGCAGAGAGAACTCATCTTTTTGCAGGCTTGATGATCCAACAATGTAGTCCTTCAAGTGAGATGGCAAGTTCTTGTTCCTTTGTGATCTCCTTGGGCCTTGTTCACTTTCAACAGGTTGGGTAATTATTTCCTCCTCATTATCTTGTTCATTTGCCTCTTCTGATGGCTCTCTTTCTTCTGATATCTGACTGTTGGTGGTCTCATTTTCCCTTTCTGTTTCAACTTCAGCTTCTCTGTTCCTGTCATGTCTAAAGAAAAGTTCCCCTTGCTGTGTCTTACTCACATCAGTGGCATTAGTATCAATATCAGGAAACATGTTATAATCAGGTATTCTTGGATCAATATCAGGAAGCATGTTATAATCAGGTATTCTTGGTTCCTTGCAATTATTGTCAGAATTATTTCCAACAGAATTGATGGTTTCAGTTCTAAAGGGAAAGATGTGTTCATGAAAGACCACATCCCTATTATAGATAATTTTCTTGTTTTCCATATCATATAGCTTATACCCCTTTTTATTGAAACCATAACCAAGGAAAACACATTTTAAGGATCGTGCTGCAAATTTATCATGCTGCCCTTTATTTATGTTTGCAAAACAAAGACATCCAAAGACTTTAAGGGTTGAGTAATCAGGTTTAGCATTGTATATGATCTCAAAAGGGGTCTTATCCTCTATACTAGACAGGGGCATCCTATTTATCAGATATGTGGCAGTAAGAATGCTTTCTCCCCAAAATTCCTTGGGAAGAGATGAATGGAACATAAGAGCCCTAGCTGTATCCAAGATGTGTCTATGTTTTCTTTCAACAACGCCATTTTGCTGTGGCGTGTAGGGACAGGAGGTTTGATGTTTAATACCTTTCTGTTTGAAATAGTCTATTCCAAGTCTTCCACTACCTAACTCATGCGCATTGTCAGATCTAACACATTTAATCTTTTGTCAAACTGTCTTTCTATCATATTAATGAAATTGATAATGAGACCAAAGGAATCAGACTTATGAGTGCACAACTGTGTCCAAGTGACACGGCTCTTATCCTCAACAATGGTAAGGAAGTAAGTGAAACCATCATGGGTTTTCAAATTGTAGGGACCCCAAAGATCAACATGTATCAAATCAAAGACATCTTTACTTTTTATTGAACTAGAGGGAAATTTCAGCCTATGGCTTTTGGCCTTACAACATGGCTCACAGAGAAAAGGTTTATGCAGGATCCTTTCTTTAACTAAACCTAGTTTCAGAAGCTTCTCTCTTGGGATATGCCCAAGTCTACAATGCCATAGGCTAACAGAATTCTGCCTTTCATATTCAGTTTCAGAAAACATTATGTTATCAACATGGAAACTAGCAGATTCTCTAAGTCTCTTATCACAGTTTCTGTTGAGGACATAAAGACCTCCAAAGACATGACCAATCTCAATCTGCACATCTTGCCCGTTTTCATAGCCCTGGTAGATACAGCAAGTGGAATTAAAACTTAATTTAGCCTTCAACTCAGCAGACAACTTACTCACAGAGATTAACCCAAATCTGAAGCTAGGAACATACAGGACATTTTTAAGGACAATTAAGCCGTTAATTCTAATGCTTCCCATAATTCTTACCAACTGGGGGTGGCCATCGGGCATGCCAACATTGTGAGGTTTATCAAGAAAAGAAATGTCATAAAATAGGGATAAATTACCACACATGTGATCTGAAGCTCCACTATCTATTATCCAGTCCGTGTCATGGTAATTAGAGTGTTCTGAAGCATTCAAGGTCTTATAATTACTAACGTTCCATGAAACAGATTTATGACATAGATTAGGTGGCTTACCGACGAATCCACAATTGGATTCGGAAGATGAATTCTTGGGGTCTTTGTTGCTAACTTGTGATCTGCTGATATACTCCAGTAGCTGAGTTACTTGGTCCGCAGTGAGAGTTCCACCAAAAGGGTCCTTGACATTCTCCTCTTTCTGTTCTGTAGCCACAGAGATGTTGTTGGATTGATATTTCCTCTCTTTTGTATTTCGCCATCCAGGGGGGAAGCCATGCTTCTGGAAGCATCTATCTTCCGTATGACCGGTTTTGTGGCAGTAAGAACATTGGGGTGGAGAGCGCTTGTTGTTGTTTGCATTCCCTTGTCCACGACCATAACTCCTTCTAACCCCAGATGAGGCAGAGAACCCCGCTGGTGAGTCAATCTCTGTTGTCGGGGTTGTATTGAAGCTTTTCTGTCTTTCTTGTTGTATGAGAATGGCAAATGCTTGCTCGACTGCAGGTAAAGGCGTAATCATGAGGATGTTCTCCCTTGCTTGGTTGTACTTCTCGTGAAGTCCCATTAAGAATTTGATGAGGCGTTGGTTCTTGATATACCCATCCAACGTCCTTTCAGTAACGCATGCGCAGTCGGGCAGAGTGGTTGTGGCATCGAATTCGTCCCACAAACTCCTTAGTTTAGTGAAGTACTCTCCAACCGTGTCGCTGCCTTGAACAGTGTTGGCTAGTCGTCTTTCGATCTCGTAGAGGCGCGTCGCATCCACTTGATCGTAACGTCTGATTAAGTCCTCCCAAATCTTCGCGGCGGAGGAGCGAAAAAGAACGGAGTCGGAGACTCTTTTCTCCAAGCTCATAAAAATCCAGCTTCGAATCATGTTATCACAGCAACGCCAGGCTTCGGCTCGAATGTCGCAGTCGGTGGGTTTCTTCAAGGATCCAGTGACGAAGCCCAGTTTATTCTTGGAGCCTAAAGCTATTTCTACTTGATGCCTCCACTTCGAAAATCCAGGACCGCCATCGTATTTGGTGGCGAGAGAAAGACCCGGGTGGTCAGAGCTGGAAAGGTAGAGAGGATCTCCAACCGGGATTAGGGTGCTTCGACTGCTACTGGAACTCGAATCGTGTTCTTTCTTGGTATGATCATCTGGCTTTGGATCTTCGTCGTGTTTAGGGTTTTCTATGTCGTCGTTAGCCATGAATTGAGAATAGCAAAAGAAAGAAGAAAGACGACAGAAGAAAAAGAAAGAATCGAGAAGAAACGATGAGCGGAAGAACGAACGGAGAAGAAACAATCAAGAGCACGATCCCACGATCGATTGCTCTGATACCATGAAAGATTTGATAGAAAACTGCTAGAGATTCAACATACTCCAAGATACATAAGAGTTTACAAACTCAATCCTACCCAACGTGGAAGGATTGTGCGGGAAAGAAAGAAAGATGATGAAACCCTAAAGAAGCTACAGTACACTTGCTTACCACACTACTGAGACGTAGAGTGGGTTATAAACTAAACTGACCCAAAGGGCCAGGCCCAACCAACGGCTAGTGACAACGGTCACTAAACCCACACACTAACAGACTAAGAATAATAAAGAAGAGAACAGAGCAAATATAATCATAATCTAACATACCCCGGATGATGTTAGACCTCATCCACGTAGGGATAGCCCAGATCATCAACCCGGCCAGAAGACAAGTAGTGAGTCAACACGGCAAACCGACTTGTTTATCTCTTTTTCTATAAATAGTAATGCAATGTCTCATTTATAGGGCACACATAATTAATACTTTCTCTCCTCACTTATATTCTCTCATTCATACTAAAACCTCTGTCAACTCCCCGTATATTAGATCATTGAGGATCGCACTACGTAAATTTCCATGTCATCTTGTTTGCCCATAATCAGTAGCTCATAACCGTAATCCATAGCATACAAAAGAGAACATCTAAACCTATATCACAGATTACACTCTAACAACCACAAAGTATAATTATATGAGGAGCAAAAACTGATAATTATTTATGTTTGTAATATTATTTAAATAAATTAATAAAAAAGTGATAGTTGGTGTATCAAAGAAAAATTAATACATCATATGGTGGTAGAATTTTCTAATAAAAATTATACGCAACTACCATATCATATATTGGATTAGTTTTTTATATAAATTTACGTATATATTCTTATTTAAAAATTTTAATTATTGTTTAACTATAATTGAAAATATTTTAATGATGTGGGAAAATGATAATCAGTAAAAGAAGGTAAAAACGAAGAGGAAAAAATAATTTGTTTGAAGTTTTATATATGTTTAATATGCAAAAACTATTAATTTTATTTAAATTTTATATCTTTTTTAGTTATTTTTCTAAAAAATTTAAATTTAAAATACATTTGTAGTTTATATTTTGGTTGTATTTTTTTAAAAAAATGGAAAATTTCATAAAAACACCTTTGATTAAAAAATGACATATTGTGAACTTGAAACCTTATCTACAATGTCGGGGTAAAATAGTCATTATTTAAGATCATTTCACACAGGGGCGGACCGAGGCGGGTTCTTGTGGGTCCCGGACCCCATAGCTTTTCTGATAATAAAAAAATATTTTTTAAGTAGTTTTAATACAATAAAATTGAGTAAAATACTGAAAGTTGATAATAATTTAGTGGTAGAAACATGTTCCTATATGTGAGGTTGTAATGTTCAATAAATTTATGATCACACATTTATATGCCTTCAAACTTAATATATGTTACTGTCGAAAAAAAATTTAGACCCCATAAGATTTGATTTCTCGGTCCACCACTGATGCCTACATCACGAACTATCAAACTTTTTTGTGGTATATTAATAAATTTTTCCAATAGAAAATGGTGATTGATACTCGCAAAAGACAAATATGGTAATTGTCTGGCGCTAATTTATAAAGATTTTAAATCTGTTGTGTAATCTGACCAAACTTTTTTTCAATTGTCATGCGGGTTCTACTTCGCTTATTGTTGCTCATCAATTAATTTTGATTTAGCACTATATGAAAAAGAACATACATGGTTATCAGTACATTAGAAATTTGTCAAACAGTTGTGAATGTAACAAATTATAGGCGTGTGAAAAATAGTAACCAATAAGAATGATGGTGTCAAAAAGTTACTGCATATAGTGTTATCAATCCTGAATCCTGATGTTCAAAATCTCTTTTAAAAAATAAATAAGTTCGAGATATTCTAAATATGCTTGCAGTAGAAACACAATGATCTCGCTCTTCCGTCCTACCCGAAAAACAAATTATAAATAGAAGTCAAGGCCGGACAATCTTCAAGAAAACGCTACTTATACACCCTAACGTTTAGAACAAGCAGGTGTAAGTGAACTCAATCCCACCTTGAGTTCACTTTCGAATGATCAGCAGCGCCAGCGTTCTAGGAAGGAGGGTTCATGCATGTTCTCTTTTCGAGGAAAAAGCATACGGTGCTCCTGTCATATATATGATGATGTCTACCAGTATCAGCAGGAAAACTATCAATGAGCTCCCGGTTTTGAGATTCAAATAAGAACAAGGTTTGAGTTAATCATAGCTTATCAACACATGGGTTGGTTTGGGGACAGCGTTGAGGCAAGTTGTTGGGTTCTGCTGTTGGAAATTAAGAAGCTTTATGTTGATGATTACGTATCAGTTATTAGTTGCTATTGGAGTAGTTTGTAATCTAGGCTTAATATTTGTAACTGTGTATTCTGGTGATAGCATGTAAATAGGATCTGTGTAATTGTTTTGTGAGGACCGGACCGGTTTTGGTTAATGTCTCAACACAGAACCGGCCTACATGTTATTAGAGAGAGATATAGCTTAGGGTTTCTACACTGTACTCGATACTTCTTCTTCCCTCACCTTCCCAATTCTCTGCTCTGTCTTGGAGCTTCTACAAGAACAATCAAGAATGTTTTCTCCATTGACTAAAGAAGTTTAGTTCGTTTTTCTTTTGTGATTTCGATCGACAATGTCATGGTATCAGAGCACGGGACTACTTTTCGTAAACAATGAGCGGAGAAGAAATCAACAACGATCCAGAAGTCAGTTCATGAATCAACAAAGATGATCAAAGTGGAAAGGTGAAACTGGGAAGTTCTGCTACGGTAATTGATCAAGGAGATCCCTTGTATGTCCCTGCCACTGAGCAACCTGGACAACCATTGACGGCCAAATTTACCGGTGAAGGGTTCCAGAACTGGAAATGGGGGATGCGACGCGCACTGCGGGCGAAGAACAAGTTGGGCTTCGTAGAGGGAACTGTGAAATGCCCAGGCGAAGAAAACCCAGTTCGACTAGCCGCGTGGGAAAGGGCAAGCTCCCTCGTAAGTTCGGGGATAATTTCTTCGCTAGCACCAAATATAGGTCGCAGCATTCAATACACCGACGGTCCAGGAGAAATTTGGCGATGGCTCTGTAAAAGGTTTGAAAAGAAGAACCTAACTACGCTCCACAATATTAATATTCAGATGTCTAACCTAAAGCAAGAAGACGAGTCAGTCACCGATTACTTCATGCGATTGCGTGAAACTTGGGCTGAGTACGATCTCGCCCTTCCCGTTGAGGTTTGTACATGTTGCGGGTCATGCAAAGCAAAGGAGATCCAGAAGAAACGCAGAGAAGAAGAAGAGGTGATCCAATTTCTAATGGGACTCAACAAAAGCTACACCCATTTGTGAGGCCAGATTTTTGCCATGAGAGAGACACCAACTCTGGAAGAAGCCTTTGCTCTTGTGATCCAAGAAGAGCAACAGCGGGTCTCCCCGGAATCAAGAAACCAGGAAGAACAATCTGTAACCCTATACTCGAAAGGGAATGGTCAAGTTTCTAACCAAAGCAAATCGAGGCAGAGTTTCACAACAGGAAACCCTAAATACACAAACAAGAAAGCTACAAACAAGTACGGGAGCCCCAGCAAGAAGAATCTTCCCAAATGTGTGAACTGCGGAAAAGTCGGTCATTCAACGTCAGATTGCTGGTGGATAATCGGGTTTCCCGGGGACGAAGGCAAGAAAAATAGAGAGGCACGAGTTGGATCAGCTGTCGAAAATCAAATAAAAGATCCTTAACCAATGGCCCAAGTCGATTCCACATCCCCAGTTCGAGGATTTAGCGCAGAGCAACTTGAACAACTGGTCCACTACTTACAACAACAAAAAGTTGCCAACAATCAATCCGATTTTGGCAATTTTTCAGGTATGCCTCAAACCCACGTAAACCTAATGCCATGTTTAATGTCTGAAACAGATCATGTGCTAGAAAAACTTAGAAATTCATGGATTATTGACTCGGGTGCAACAAAACATGTTAGCGGAAATAAATCATTGCTTTCTGTTTTTGAAATGTTGAAAACAACTAGAGAAATAACTCTCCCTGATGGTCACAAGAAATTGGTTGAAACTACTACAGATTTTGTTGTGGATGGTGTGAAATGCTTAAAAAGGATTATGTATGTGCCATCTTTTAAATTTAATCTTGTATCTTTGAACAAATTGATATAATTTTTTAATGTTACAATATTATTTGGTGCAAACTTCTGTTCTGTGCAGGATTCTGATGATCATTTCCTTCAAAGAATTGGGGAACAAATATCTGGTCTTTACTTTCTTGATGTACATGCTTTGAAAAACTTTGTGATTAGGAAAAATAATTATTCTGTAATCCGTGTGAATCTTGTATAGAGATTGATGTGTCTAGAAAGCTATGGTTGTGGCACAATAGACTAGGACACACTCCTATGAAAAAGTTGTGTAAAATTCCAAATTTACCCATCCAAAGGATTTCAGATAGCAACCTAAATGCTTTTCCCTGCACAGTTTGTTTCAAAGCTAAATGTAAAAGACCCAAATTCCCCCCTCCTCCATTAAAACATCTGAACCATTTGAAATGATTCATTTAGATATATGTGGCCCAATGAGGACACAAATAGAGGGGGGCACAAATATTTTCTTACAATTGTAGATGATTTCATCAGAGGAACCTGGGTGAAGTTATTGAGACAAAAATCTGAGGGAATACAAGAAATAAAAAATTTCATAATTCTTATTGAAAAACAAATGAACAAACATGTGAAAATTGTAAGAAGTGACAATGCCAAGGAACTGGGCAAGTCACTAGAAGGAGTAGAATTCTTCATTAAGAGAGGCATTGTTCACCAAACTAGTTGTCCATTTACTCCACAGCAAAATGGAGTAGTGGAAAGGAAGCAAGGTCACATAATGGAGGTTGCTAGGGCTCTTCTGTTTCAATCAGGTCTAGATAAAACCTTTTGGGGTTATTGTGTAGAACAAGCAACGTATATAATAAACAGAATACCTAGTAAAGCCATAAACAACCTTACTCCTTTACAATGCCAAACCAAATTACAACGACCTAAAGAACTTTGGTTGTCTTTGCTACATTACAAACATAAACCCAAATAAAGGCAAGCTTGACTCTAGGGCTTTTCCTTGTGTTTACCTAGGAAATTGTAAGAACACAAAGGGAGTCAAAGTTCTTTCATTGGAAGACAACACCATCAAAATTAGTAGAGACATAACCCTGTTCGAACATGTTTATCCTCTCAAGGAAACAGAATGGAGGGAACTCTCAGAAATAAAAAGGAAAACAACCCAGAAGAAAATGATCCATCTTTTCCTCTCCCTAGTTACTGTCCAGAAGATGATAGTCCCATGATTGAATACACTGAAAACGAAGTGGAAAATACTGAAGATAACCAAACAATCCCTAGTGATCAGTCTCCACAGGAAGAATCCCAACCCACTGCTGGAACCAACCTTAGAAGGTCCACCAGAACACATAAAGCCCCCACAAGATTTGATGATTATGTTTGCTCCTCAGCGTTAGAAAATAAAGATCTTTTCTTTCTTAGCTGAAAGATTAAGTCAAGGAAATCCAAACAATTACAACCATTCTGCACTAGAAACTCTTATAGAGTACACACCAAAACACACTATCTTCTTTCTCTCTCCACCAAAATGCCAGCAATTTCCTTGACAAATTAGACAGCTTAGATGAACCCAAGGACTACAAAAGTGCCAGCAAAGATCATAGATGGCTTAAAGCCATGAATGATGAATTTGAAGCATTAAAAATGAACAAAACCTGGACTATTGTAGATCTTCCAAAAGGAAAGAAACCCATTAGTTGCAAATGGGTGTACAAAACAAAACTCAAGGCAGATGGCAGCCTTGAAAGATTTATGGCAAGACTAGTAGTTAGGGGTTTACCCAAAGACATGGGCTGGACTATGAAGAGACTTTTTCCCATGTTGTAAAACACACAACCCTTAGAGCCTTAATAATAACAACCATAAAAAAGGGATGGGTTTTGGACCAGCAGGATGTTAACAATGCATTCCTCCATGGAAATCTCCATGAGGAAGTGTTATGAACATTCTCGGAGGTCTCACTGTCCATGGAACAGGCAAGGTATGTAGACTACATAAGTCTATTTATGGCCTAAAACAAGCCTCACGACAGTGGTATGAAAGACTAGGAAAATTCCTAAAGAAACTTGGTTTCAGTCATTCAAAAAATGACTATTCATTGTTCATAAAAACCAACAATAACAAGATAACTTTATTAGGAATATATGTTGATGACAAGTTAGTGGTGGGAAATGACACTAATGAAATAAAATTATTAAAGGCTCGTCTCAACAAAGAATTCAGAATCAAAGACCTAGGAAGACTGAGCTACTTCCTAGGTATGGAATTCATTGAAACAGACCAAGGACTAATAATGTCTCAACATAAGTATGCAAAACAAATTGTTGAAGACTTTGACATGAAAGATGCTAGAACAACAGCCTCACCTTTGCCAATCAATTTAAAACTGTATCCTGATTCAGGTCAAAAACTAGAAAATCTTACTGTTTACAGATGTTTAGTTGGTAAACTAAACTATCTTACTAATACAAGACCAGATATAGCATATGTCGTGCAATATTTGAGTCAGTTTTTACAGTTTCCCACAAATGAACATTTAAAGGCTGCTTAGCACACATTGTGTCACATTAAAGGAACAACAGGTTTCGGTTTATTTTTCAACAATAGAAATGATTTTGAAATGCTAGCCTACTGTGACTCAGATTGGGTCTCATGCCCAATCACCCGCAAATCTATATCTGGTTACTATGTTTTACTGGGTGGCTCTCCACTGAGTTGGAAATAAAAAAAACAGGTATCAGTCTCATTGTCTTATGTAGAAGCAGAATACAGGGCAATGAGACAAGTTACCAGTGAACTTAGTTGGTTGAGCAGATTACTCCATGAAATAGGTCCGCAGGACATAACTCCATTCCACTAAATTGTGATAATCTAGTTGCAATACATATTGCAACGAACCCAGTTCTCATGAATGCACAAAGCACATCGAACTCGATTGTCATTTTGTGTGTGAGAAACTGGAAGAGGGACTGATACAGGTCAAGCATGTTTCCAGTGCACATCAACTAGCTGATGTGATTACAAAGACGCTGACAGGTAAAACTATCAGGATTTGTTTGACTCTATTGGATTGCAGGCACATGTTGACCACGGGTGATTCAGTTCTGGACACAAAAGACACAATTTCCTACAGTACAAATTGTACTTTTGAGGGGGGGGGGGTATTGGAGTAGTTTGTAATCTAGGCTTAATATCTGTAACTCTGTATTCTGGTAATAGCATGTAAAATAGGATCTGTGTAATTGTTTTGTGGGACGGACCGGTTCTGGTTAATGTCTCGTCACAAACGGCCTACATGATTAAAGAGAGAGATCGATAGGGTTTCTACACTGTACTCGATACTTCTTCTTCCCTCACCTTCCCAATTCTCTGCTCTGTCTTGGAGCTTCTACAAGAACAATCAAGAATGTTTTCTCCATTGAACAAAGAAGTTTAGTTCTGTTTTTCTTTTGTGATTTCGATCGACATTGTTAGTTGCTGGTTTGGGTGTTTGGTGAAAATCTTCTGTTGGTTATAAAATTCTATTAATTTTGTTATAGTTAGTAAATTGTATGTTACATCTTGGTAAAAATTGTTTATATTTATGCATGTTATTGATTGTACAACAGTTCAACTTTTTGGAAGCATTTTCTATGGTGGATTTGATTGATTATACAATTTCATAGACTTTACTCAATTGCATCTTCAAAGTTTAAGAAAATGATTGTTTCATACTTAAGTAGTACATCAATGTAAATAACATACACGACCAAGAAAATGTAAACCATTAAATAATGTCAAATACACCCATATGGTTAATCTTATAAAGAGTAGAATAATAAAACTCAGCCTAAGATCATTTAGTTTTATGGTTTGCAAGCGTCTTGGAATATATAAGTAGTCAGGAGATACATTTAGCTCACACATATCATATGAACGTAGATGTCATAACCTCATTTGCAATAGTGTCGCGAACAACGTCCATTGGCATCTTGTTTGGATCGTGGACAACCTCCACATCATCAGCAACCCCACCACCGTCTTCTTGATTAGCATTGTCGTACCTTTCATACTCATTTTCAATGAAAATTGAGTCAAGTGGATCAAGCAGTCGTACGTACGTAGTTGTCCTATTTTGATCCTTCAGCGAGTAATATGGTACACAGTCCAAAATACGCTAGCGCTTCTTGAGAACACTAAACACCATTTCAATAACACTATGCAAAGAGAGTGACATTTGTTGAATCTCTCCTCAGAGGACCAGTTTTGGAGCATGCCCCTTATTTGTGATTGAGTGGTACCGCGTTTGACAGAAAGTGTCACGACACCTTCACCATTTGTGTATCCCTTGTCGGCTAAGTAATACTAAACTACAACATAAATGAAATTGTAATCAAAGTCTTTGTACATAAGATTTTTTATATTTTAAAATGACGAAGCAATAAATTTTACATTACCATCTGGTAGTGTGGGGTAGTTGAAGCTTCTTTATTAGTCGGTTAATATATATGTTAGCATCATGGGCAGAGTCTTCCCAGTCGGTGACTACAAAAGTAAACAACATGTCGAAATCACAATTGGTAACACATTCAGCTTTATTCCCTCTTTCTTCCCCTGAATGCCATCTGCATATACTCGTCTACGATGATCTCAACATGTGAACCATCACTACTAAAATTAAGGTTTAACGATAAATATCGTTACCAAAAATTAAAATCGTTACTAAACTAATTTTTGTAATGATAAAAGTCGTTACATGTCGTTGCATGGAGATGGTGTAATTAAAGATCAAACTATTTATCGTAACAACTTTTATTCATATTAAAAATTATATCTTTATTAAAAATTATATAGTTATTAAAAATATTATTTTGTAACAATTATATTGTTACTGTAGTCTCAATTTATTCAAGCCTTTAGTACTATTTTTGGTAACGAAATACTTGTAACTAATAAAATATATGATAATGATTTTAAGTCGTTACATACCTTCGTAACAAAAAAACAGGTTTTACTAGTGCATCTTGAGCTCCAATTAAACCTTTGAACCATTAACAATAGTTGAATGTCTTAAATTACAAATATTTTTTTACCATGGTTGTATTGTAGTAATAATGAATTTCAAGTTTGAACGAATGGTAACGTGGGTTTGTTTTGAATTATTAAAGGCACATCACAAAAAGTGGGTCACGTGGCTTCACAATGTCCCGATCAAACAAGTCCATTGTGTTGAGTACGTTATGGAAATTACGAGATACAATTTCACCAGAACAAGTAAATTGTTCTTAGGTATTATTATTTGACTGTTTTCATCAATTTATGTAAGAACAGTCCGACCTTCGTCTTCACACTAACTCAGAAGTTCCCTTCAAACCATATATCCCGGTCGGAGGCTGCATCGCTAGAACTAGCATGTCCTGAGGTCGAGAACTTTAAGGTACTATGCGCTACATTCTTACCAAACACAATATGCACGTTATTCTCCATCTCTTATGTGATACCATATCTTTGAACCACCATTATTGTTCTCCTACATAACAAAAAGAGTACGACTATTTAGTTATCCAACTTTGTGCTAATTATTTAATAAAATGCATATATTGAAATAAGTATTAAGTTGAAGTTTGCTTCCACCATTCCTTCTGTGCATCTATAGAACCTAATTCACGCTCCCACCCCAGAACCGGACTCACTGCCCTTCATCTGAAGCCATAGATGCCAACTCCATTTCAACCACCCGTACTTGTTCATGAGTTTGTCAAAGCCCTAGATTTCTGTGACCTACACTTAAACTCATCAGTGCATGGCTTCCAAGAGATCTGCTTACCGATGACCTCCTGCTTGTCCTCAACTCACATTCAGGTGTCGCAAATAGCTCACATGCTAGCGCACTAAGTCTAATGGTTCAACTTGCATTTACTGTGCATTTTGTCTTCATCGTCAGCGATGGTGACGACTTGGTTTTTCCCCTTGATTTTGCTTTGTTTCTTCATAGACGATGCCATCTGATCAATTAAACAATTTAGGTGCATATAACTAATTATAATAGGCGAACAATTCTAGTAATTTCACACAAAGAAGAGTTTTAATTTTATTAAGAAGAAACTGAGTCCTGATGCGCCATCGAACAACCAAACCAATATTTTTCCTCTTCTTGCATATCTGCTTCCTTTGTTGTATGGGCTAGCCTTTTAGTCCACAGAACTGTAATAGGCATCACTTGGTTTCTAAAGCAATATACCTACCAACATGTCTTAGGTTGTCAAGCCCTATTGTTTTTGCTAGATTGTAGTTCAGTCACACAGAAATCGAGGGATATTATAGTTTGTCACTACACTCAGAGTAAAGCTTGTTAGCCTCTCATCGTTGCTTAGCAATTGAAAGATTGCTAAACACAACTGAGATTACAAGTTCTCATTTAAGGCTCAGAACATTGTAGTATATGTTAATCATTTGTAGTCTTACGTGTAACTTTTAAATCTTTGTCTCCTCTTCATTTTAGAACCGCCGACCTAGGTACTAGGAGAGTTGTTCATCCTAGTAATGACCACAATTCTAAAAGAAAAGGCAAATAATTGTAACTCAAAAGGTTTAAGTTATCCTAACAATTAGTGTTAAAGCTAACTTGAAATGCGGTTCTTAAGCACAAATTTAGCTTAGAAGAGACATATAATCCCTTCATCAACAATGCTATAATCGATTCATAAATACACAAATTGTAAAGCTACCTTTTATGGCTCATAATAAGGAGCACCTATAGATCATTGCAGTTGTTTTCATAAAGTAGTTTCGTCATTGTCTCCTTTTTTTACCAAATATGTCAAGCAAATCAACCAAATTACACTCTTTAGGTGTATGACAACACCATGGTAAGCAAAGGACAGTAGCTACTCAACACGACATTTTAGACACAATTATAATAAACTATGAACTATAAGTTAAATGGTTACCTTAGTTAAGACCCATAGTTTATGAATGGTAGACCACACACTTAATATGTACCAATGAAGCAAGAGGTGCTATAGCAATCAACAACCTGTCCATGGACCAATCAACCAACAATCAACATCACAATTAGTCACAATAATATCAGTCACAAATGGTGTAGTAAAAAAATTGCACATATGATCTTTCCCAACATCTATTTCAGCAATGATTTCTCATGTTTGATTGTTAAAACAGCATTGACAAACAAAAACAATACATGCGCAGATTGGTTCAGCATTTCACAAACAATTTTTATTCTCATATTTCTTTCCAAACAATTAGGTTTATTCACGTATAAAAGCAACAAAAACAGTTTTACGAAGCATTTAGGTTTACCCCTTCACAAAATGACAACGGAGATACAAAAAATAGAAATACAAACACTACTTATGAGCTTAAATATGAAACACATTTACCATAATCAATACAAAGGACAAGAAAAGAGAAGGTCAAACCAATTTGTTAAATATAAACCAAAAATAATTACCAATATGAATGTTCACAACATCACAAGCATTTAACATATCAACCCCCAATCAGATTTAGTTCCAAAGCTGATTTTATTAATGAAATAGTCTATTAAGTAACAAAATTTTAACTTTGTTTTCATCCACAAGCAACAAATAGACTACCACTATTTATGTTGAGATGATCATCGTGTAGATAATCAACATGTTCAGAGTGTGAAAGTAATGCCCTCCCGCATGGATCCCTGCTCCCTCCTCTTTCCCCTTTCCCCGACCTCACCCCCCCGCCACCCCTAACATCCAGCCATGTCTCTACCACAAACACCCTGAAACCACCACAACACAAACCTCCTTCACTGAGAAAACCCAGTCCCATCGCTCTCACCATATCAGCCAAAACCCCAGCAAAACTCTTCGCCCCACCTCCAACCCACTCCAGCCCCATCGCTTTCACCATACCAGCCAAAACCCCAGCCAAACTCTTCGCCCCACCTCCAACCCACTCAAAACACCAAACATCAGCCGTATACCTCTTCAAAATCCCGAAATGAGGAAGGAAGCTAGGTTACCGAGAGGTAGGTATGGTAAACAAAAGAAACCTGCAAGAAAAAGGAAACGGCCAAGGTGGAAAGAGAGCCAGGTAAAAAGCACAAGCAACAAAGATAGTCGATATGCATGGAAAGGGCGAAAAGAGAAACCGGCACTCCAAATATACCCAACGACAGTCTTCATAGATAATGTTGACTGAGACATCTCTGAGTACCACTTGGGCAGAATCATACGAAAGTTCGTCAGTTGGACGAGGCTGTATATTTGCAGGAAAGTTAGAAGGTCGAACCGAAACGCCTGCGCCTTTGTAGATGTGGCTCACGTGCACGATGCAAGAAGAATGATCGAAGGTATCCGGGGATGGAATATCAATGGAAGCCAACTGTGGGCGAGGATGGAGTTCCAAGGCAATCAAGATAGAAGATCCGAAATGCAATAGGAGGACTCATACCACCATCGGAGAAAAGGGGCGAACAAACGATCCAATAAGGAAGGGTTATCGAACCGAAAGGAGAGAGCCCATGCTACAACAAGATTATCTATCACTGTCAAACCAGATAAAGTGATGAAAGCCAGCTTAAACAAGTGTGTAGTTATCACGTTACAAGAAGAGAAATCACCAACATAAGCCATGGTTTTTCTGCATAACCGATGGACGAATATGGGAGGACTACTTGCCCTCTCACAAAAGAAGTTCTTAATGGTTTTCAATACAATAAAGGATGTAGAAGCAGTTTTGGATCAAGCAGAAACAAAGGGCAAGAACAAGAAGGGGTAGAAGTTTGTCGGTGGACCACATCATATCAAGTAGAATGAAGGCGTACATGGGTAATTATCCGAGGGGTCCCATTGCATGCGTGGAACAAGACAAATTTGTTTGCAAGATAGGCCAAACTATAGGTGAGGTTATCAAGGTCGAGGATGAGGAAAGCCAATTTGTGGAGAACGCTGAGATTCGAATCCAAATCGAAACCTCAACACTCCAATTCATCAATTGGAAAATTGCAGTCAAAGTTGACAACCAGAGCTTTCCTGTGAGTATCGTTGAAGTCAATGATCAAATGTATCAGTCTAGAAACACAGACCGCCCTGAGAGTATTATTCAAATGGTAGAAGTGAAGAATAGCAAGATATTATGTCAACAAAATACGGGTGGTGAAAAAATTCAAAATGTGCGAGAAAGCACAGACGAAACAGATGGACAAAGGCACCCGGTGAGCAGTGCGGCGAATACAGAACACGAGACGGAGTTCAATTCTCAATGCACCCCATCCGTTAATGAGATAGAGGTATTAGGAAGCAACGCGCCCGAGTTGGAGGATCGACACCATGCTAACACTGACAGAGTGGCGACACGGGACCCGAAAAGTCCAACACACGAAGACGTTACGAGAAAGGACGTGTCTCTGGATGCGCGCCCCGAGTCTGAGTGGGTGGAAGAGACGCAACAGGTGTCAGACCCGGTAGGCGACAAAACAAATAGTGGCGCCGGTCCTTTTGTCCCCAATTCGAGCCACGTAGTTACAGATGAAGATAGAAAGGCGGATGACATTTCTATCCCTGACACATTCTTCCAGGACTCGACGCAACAGACGCCTATTTGTCCTGCAAATTTCGGTAATAGTGAAACAGAAACAGAGAAGCAGGGATATAAACCATCAATGAATGGTGATATGCATAATGTCACACCCGAAGAGGATTTATTTACACGGGTAACCCCCGTTAAATCCCCAATAAATAAAGATGATCTTAGCTTGGTTGTTGAGCTCATTCACGATACGCCTCCATCATCCATACCTAGGAAGGAAGTTCCAGCGAGGAATGAGAAAGGAAAAATCATCAACCCAGAAAGAGAAGCGGAAGAATATATTGATATGTTACTAAAATTGGGGTGCAGTGTCCCTAACACAAGTCTAATAAAGGCTAACATCCTTAATCAAATTCAGTCTTAGGAGGCCCAACAAAAGTAAAGGATGTGAATTGTTATGGGAGAGGATTTGGAAGCCCAGGAGTGATGACATTTTGGGTTCGCCTGGGTAGACTAGTAACTGTTATTCGAAAGAAGTATTTGTCCAGGTAGGTTAGTATTGGGTCACGAGGATTTTGAACATGGAAGGGCTTGAAGCATCTGCTGGTTCACCCTGTGAATGAAGGAAAATGGGATGGTGGAATATTCTATGATTTTCTTGGTGGGGCTTGAGTGATGTTGGGTGGATTATTTTTGCTCCTTGAGGGGGTAATTTACGATGTTAATTGTCTCGGAAGCATTAAGTTGTTAGTAGTAGTCCGGGATAGATGAGTTAGATTGGGCAATATGTATGTAATTGGATGAGTTTGGTACTCTTTTTCCTCCCTAAGCCTTTTTTCCCATCGAGTGTTACTTAGGGAGGTTTTAATGAGGCCCGCTCATAACTCATCCGCTTGTTTTTCTTCTAATAATATGACTATATGCCCCAATTATAAAAAAAAAAATCTGGATCTCAAGTAAATACAAATTGAAAAAAAAAATATAGCCACTAAGATAACAAATGGAGAGAAACCCTCCATCGTTGCCAATCTCTAATCAATTCTCTCTTGTGATTACCATTTATCTACATATCTTGACTTGGCACATGAGTTTCAAATCACAAACACATTAATAGATTGTGTTATATCTTACCTTCAAATGGGACGTGTTTTTCTTAAGTTGAATTAATTCAATGCTATATCATTTTGGTGTTATGCCATATTCAACCCAACCTCGTACATATTTATTAGGACTCTTAGAGTCAGTGCTAGCCTTGCCAAATAGATCATTTTATACATATTCTATGAGGGACTTCTAACAGCAAAACCAAACTCAATTCAACAATATTGTACTTATGAACTCGCGCATTAGAAAGGACATCCACCATTTTGCAACACGAGAGGTATCAACATAATGAAACACGTGAAAACTTGCCATCTACCAGATTAGGACAATCAAAATTCATGAAGCTCAAGATCTGCGAAAACAGATTACAAAACTCCAGCTTTATGCTGCATTCAAATAACAAAAAAAAAAAAAAAGGTACTATGTCATATATTATGATTTAATCCTCTTAACCTCTTGAGGTGAGAAATCATTAGAACAAAGTAAACCAAAGAACAGATAATATTAAGATTCAAGCCAGCTATATACCTACTACATTCACTTAAACCACAACATAACTCCCTCATCCTTCCTTTCTTTGTTTTCCAAACAACTCAAGCGTATACAAAAAAAAGAAGCTTTAATCCACCCTCACATTGTATACTTATAATCTAGTAATCTCTTCAATCAAACATATAGTATATTTCAATCTGTCTCCTCTCTCACTTCACCACCGCCCGGACAACACCCAATCAACTCCAAAATATTTACAACCTCAGCCATCTCCGGCCGATTAGACGGTACTTGAGAAGCACAAATCAAACCCAGTTTTACAACCGGCACAACTTCATCTGCAGGATAATCCCCTCTCAACCTCTTATCAACAACATCCTCAACTCTTCCGTCCTCAAGCGCCTCCCTTACCGTATCACACAGTACTACTACATCATCCTCCATGTACTCCACCGGTTTCCTCCCCGTCACTATCTCCATCACCAACACACCGAAGCCGTACACATCACACTTCTCCGTTATCTCACCGTCCGACAGGCGAACTCCGGCGCCATGTATCCTAACGCACTCTGTATCTTGCTACTTAGTACATACCTGTCCAACATTGGCAACAGCTTTGCCAGCCCAAAATCCCCAATTTTTGGCTCTGCAGAGCCGGATACAACTTCCTCCAGCAAGATGTTGGTTGATTTCAGATTAAAGTGGATTATGTCCATCTGGTGTAAATGTGTTAACCCCTTTGCGATTCCGGTTATCACTTTGAACCTCTGCTGCCATGACAGGGTAGTTGTGCAGGTGACTGACTCATCAACAAGTTCCTCAGTTAAATGGAGATGATCATACAAGCTTCCACCGGATACATACTCATTGATCAACAGCTGCATTGATGTTGTCCAGTAATACCCTTCAAGTGATACTAGATTTGGATGGTGTACTTCCCCAAGCAGTTTAACTTCCCTTTCAAAATCCTCCATTGATTTCACGAACCCAGTCGCGTTCAGCTTCTTAATCGCAACTGTTTTTCCATCTCCAACCGTCGCACGGTATACCGCTCCGAATCCACCACGACCAATCTCACAATCCTTGTTCAGAAGTGCTTTTTCAGCTCCAGTACTACCGAAATCAGCTTCACCGGAGAACATCACCAGCTTCCCATACTCAGAATCACTCATCGGAGACGATGAATGGTGGTGCTTGTAACCACAACTGCCATCACCAAACTCAACATCCTTGCCGGTCGGATCGAATTGGGGTAACGAGTTGCGTGCACGGATGTTGAGGATTGAAACCGCGATTACACCGAGAAGGATGACCGCGGCTGCGGCTATTGCAATTAAGGCAGAGATGCTGAGAACGAGCTTCTTGTGGTGGAGTCGGGATTGAATAGAAGTGGAGTGATCGTCGGGATTTGGGTTGAGGACGATTGGTTTAGGATGGGTTGCTGGGCAAGTGGTGTTGAATCGTGAGCCGCAGAGAGATGGGTTTCCTGATAAGGATGAGATTGGGATGGTGTTGAAGAAGCCACCAGCTGGGAGCTCGCCGGAGAGGTTGTTGTTTGAGATGTTGAAGGAAGTGAGATGTGCGAGAGATGTGAGGTCTTTTGGTAGAGGACCTGAGAGATTGTTTTTGGATAGATCAACATGCTGGAGATGGGTTAGATTGCAGATGGTTGTTGGAATCTGACCAGTGAGATTGTTTTCTGATAAAATCCTGGAGAATTCAATACAATTAAGTACTACTACATTGTTCATTCAGAAGAACCATAATATTTCTAACTTCATTGAACACATACAGCAGAACAGACAAGAAAGTAGACAACAAAGTAAGTAATAGTACTATTACTAACTAAAATAGCGTGTTAAAGATGCGAGGTTAATGTTGAAACAGCAAGAAAACTTACAATACGGTCAAGGATGAGGACTTTCCAATCTGACTCGGAATGTTTCCAGACAGAAGATTCTTCCCAAGGTTCAGCTCTTTTAGAGAACCAATTCCTTCAATCTCAGACGGAATACTTCCATAAACCTATTGTTACTCAGATCAACCACTTGAATCACACTCAACTTACTAATACTTTTCGGAACAGAACCAACCAGAGAATTCCCTGACAAATTCAACAAAATCAACCTACGAAAATCTCCAATCTCCCTTGGAATCTCTCCATCCAGTTCATTCTCAGACAAATCCAACACCTCAAGTGGAACTATCCCATTACACGATGATTTACGTCTTTCATCAGTATCACATTTAACATGAATATTTCCACTGAATCTATTCCCAGAAAGACGTATACATCTTAAACCCAACTCAAAAACCCAATTCGGCATATCACCTGCTAATAGATTCCCACTCACATCAATCGACATTAGACTCCCACATTTTTTCAACGAATCAGGTAAATCACCAACAAACCCGTTCCATGAGAAATTCAGTTCTTTTAGTGACTGAAGATTCTCTAATGTGGTAGGAATTCGTCCGTAAAACCCGTTACTAGAAAGGTCGAGATGTTCTAAGCTCTGTATCTGACCAATCCAATTCGGAACTTCACCAACAAGAGAATTCCCTGACAAGTTCAATGAAGTGCAAACATTTAGATACTTCATTGTGTCAGGTAATTCTCCAACTAACGAGTTATGACTGAAATCAACGACTCGAAGGTTTGAACAACTCCCGATATTATCCGGAATGATACCGGAGAATGAGTTTCGACCGAGATTAATTAATTTTAATCCGTACATATTCTCGATACCGTTCGGTATCTCACCTTGAAGTGAGTTTACAGATAGGTCGAGTGATTCTAAACCGGTTAACGACCAGATTGTGGACGGAAGATTGCCGGAGAGTTGGTTGTATGAGAAGTTAAGGGATCGGAGAGACATACAGGATGGGAGAGTGTCGGGGAGTTCTCCCGAGAGGTTGTTGTTGGAGAGGGAGATGGAAGTGAGTGATCCGCATTGTTGGAAGAGCTCGTGAGGGATGGGACCGGATAGATGGTTGCCGGAGAAATCGATGGATTGAAGGGACCATAGAAGAGAGAGTTCGGAAGGGATGGAGCCGGTAAGATTGTTGTTAGGGAGAGAGATGGATTGGAGTGATTGAAGACGGAGGAGACCGCGACGGGAGATGGAGCCAGAAAGGGAGAAGTTAGGGAGTGAGATGTGTGTGACTCGAGTGGTGTTTGGGTCACAAGTGATACCGGTCCATTTGCAAGGTTTGTCGTCAGTGTCTGTCCAGGAAGTGAGTTTGGAGTGTGGGTCGGTGAGGGAGGCTTTGAAGACTATTAGACCGAGAACGTCGTCGTTGAATTCGTCGGAGAGGGTAGTGGGTGAGAGGAGGAGCAGGAGGAGGAGATAGATTAGGGGAAGTAGAGAGTGGTGTAGAGATTTGAGAAGCATTTTGGGTTTGTTTGGGTGGTTATGTGAAGATAGAAATATGGATGAATTGGAAATCATTCATCAGAGGAGGAGGAGGGGGTGGTAGTGGTGGTGGTGTGGTTCCATTGAAGGTGAGATTGGAAGTAATTGAAAGGAAGAGAACCAGTCAACTCAACAGAGGGAATGGGAAAGAGGAGAATGTGAAGAAAGGAATGGAGGAGAAAGGGAATGAGATGGCGGATTTGAACATGAAAAAAGCGAGACCGGTGTGGTGTAGAGTAGTATTAATTTAAGAACATTTAATGAGAGTTACAGTTTTGGGAGGAGAACAGAAAAGGAAGAAGACGACGAAGGGAGTGAAAAGCGAAGGTGTGTCTTCTCGCTTAAACTGAGACTGACCTGACCGGACCTGACTAGTTTGCTGCAATGACCAGAGAAACTAGAATAAAGAAAATGACGGGAAAGAAGAAGCAGAATGGAAATACTACAGTAGTACTATAATATTAGTATCATGGAATGAGGTAGAGTAGGCTTCTTTTTATTAGTAGTAGTGTATAATTCGTTATGTTGTAATTCGATGG
>JAIOTZ010001915.1:0-26677 GCA_023374045.1 Limonium bicolor
CTAACGGTTTACACCGGCTTGGGTGTTTGTTTTCTGAGTGTTTACAACCTTATAAGATTAAGGCATGAAAAGAGTTTACAGCTGTTATATATTATGATGTTGTGTTATTATGACTCCTTTCCCCTTGGTGTGTCTAACAAGACCTGAATGTTGCTTGTATGTGACTTGACAAATGTTGTGTGTTACTAACAAGTGCTAATCGGGGGGAGTGAGGAGTCCGGTAAGTTCCGGCCACGCGTGTGATGGATGGGGGTCGTTATCATATCCAGTTCGGCTCCCTAGGTGTATGTTTAGGTGGTATTCCAATTTGGTTTCAACCTTCCCTTAGCTTATCCAAAGCTAGTTTACTGACTCACGTCGGGCCATAGGGGCATACTGTGTTGTTTGGTGTGCTTGGGATCACTATATCCGACACACCTTGGGTTTAAGTCAACCGTTCAAATAACAGGATGGTGATGAGGTAATTAACGAGCTTGGGAGGGATTGGCAACAATCTCTATGCTCATGGTATGTACTAACTGTGGTGGAAGGATCTTCATGTGAACCGTTCTTGTGGTGATATGTATTGATGATGTGATGCTATGCAATTTCCCTTGCTATGCTATGGTATGTGTATATATATATGTTGGTTGTTCTAAAATGAATGCCATGTTATTATGACAATTGGTTGCGCGTATCCCGTTAGTCGATGGGCTGCGCGTTAGCCATACCAGCAAAGGTGCTGACCCCCTCGGGGGCCCCATATTTTATTTGATTGCAGGATGAGGATCGAAGAGGCTGAGTGGCTCTAGGTCCAAGAGAGTAGTTTACTTTTGAAGTATTTGGATGTTGAGCCGGGATGCGCTGTGCTCCCGGGCGTGTATATATTGTTGTGACTGTTACAGTGAATGACAGTGAAGGATTTATGTAGATACTCGGTATTATTGTCGGTTATGTTTATATATGGATGTTAGTTACTATGCTCGGGAGTCTGATCATCAGACCGATACGTTGTATTTATTCTGCCTAGTTAACACGTGGGTGGTTAACGGCGTTGTAACACCAAATGTTAGTTGTTGTTTAGTTGGTCATTTCCGCTGCGACTGTATTTATTGTTAGGCGCGTAGTAGGGGTGTTACAAAATGTGCCGGATAGGTTGCCGGACAAAGGATGCACGACATATTCAAGAACTTGAATGTGCCGGACATCAGACACCCGACATGTTCAAATGTCAAGATCACTCTCAGACCATTATCGAATCCAGCAAATCTCTTGCAAAATGAACAAGAAGGAGGAGAATAAAATAGGTTAATTCCAATCTTAGATCTTATTGCCCATCCATAGAACAACAAACTTTAAGATCACTAAGATCCCTTAACCAATTCTCTTAGAATTTTGAAGAAAAGATGATCAAGTAGCGAGCTTTATTCTTCTTACACTAGGAACCAATCTTAGTTTGAAACTTTCAAACTTTATTGATAACCACAAGAGTAATTACAAGGAGAATCATTCCTAACCAAAGACGACAAAGAATCCTACTCCACCATCCCACAGATTAAGAGAGAGAATACAAAGGAGACAAGGGAATTGGTCGTAGCCTTAACCCGTCATGGATTTCCTTCTCTTCGTGTGGAAGTTTGCATAGAACTTCCTTGGGACACAACATCTTGGACGAGTGCGGAAATGGAGTTGTGAATGGAGTGTATAGGGGTGTTAAAGTGTGTGGAAAAGTGCAGCCCTTCGGCCTATTATAGGCATCATTTTTCCTTATGCGGGTGGCATGCCGGGTCCATTTGATCCGGCACCACATGTTAAATGTGGATAACCGTTAACGGTCAAAACTGCCAAGAAAAAGCGTTGCATGTGCCGGACAGGGGATGTCCGGCACCATACCCGGCAATGGTCAAATCGTCAACTGCAAATAACTGCCGACGTATGGTCAACCGTTGCGACTTCTGCCTTGTGCTGGGTAGGATATACCCGACATTACTTCCGGCATGCACCCGTTTTGCTCTATATTGATGTCGTGCGCTACCAATCTGGCATAGGTCCGGCTATGTGTGGTCAGAAGTTATTTCCTTGTACGAAAAAACATGAAAAAACATAAGTCTGAACAAATAATAGACTTTATATATAATATAAATATTAGCTATTTATAACCTTATTTAGACTAAATTACCTATAATCTAGTACATAAAATATGATTAAGACTGCGGCTTATCAAGGCACTACACTTACCTTTTGCTAGTCCTCGAGTAAAACTAATTAGAAATAAATAATTGCTTATGCACAAAACAGATAATCTTAAGAATGACAATTAGATAAACATTTTCTAACTATTTGACTCTAATTCATAAGCATCCTTAATCCTCATTATTTTATCAAAAACATACTAATGGGTAAAAATAAAAAACATTCAATTTTCAAAAACTGATCAAAACACTCTTGGGCTCTTTTGTACAAGGGATTCTATAGTGTCTCCTTTTTCCGGTTTCTAACATTCAACCTATTTTTCAAGGGTTTCTGAATGGGCCAAGACCCTCATCATGGTTTTTATGATTCAGCCACGGTTTTTCAGGGGGTTGTTTGGGCGTTGTCTGTATGAATTAACCATGATTTTTTCATTAAGAATGGGGAATTTAGGAGAAAAATAAAAGGAAAAACTCTTGTTTGTTACTTTTATTCCGAGGCAATTTTATGCAACCTCATAATGCTTCATTTTTTAAAAGAAGATTTTTTTTTTTTTTTTTTCTTCTTTTTGAAGCTTTTTTTCCTTCTTTTTTTCCACACAATCCCCTAAGATATTCACTCAAAGACTTCTCACCCATTTCGAAAAAGAAAAGAAAAATATTACCCAGAAGTAAATCAGAGGATAAAAATAGGAGAAAAATCATATACTCATGTCAATAAAGAGAATCAAGAAGTTAAAATCGAAATTTAAAGGTCATTAGAAAGGTGTACCCTTGAGAGAACAAGCAGTTATCCTTCCGTAATCAACTTTGTCAAAGACATGCAAAAGTTAAGTAAAATATTGATAAGATTTCAACTTATAAATATTATTTATATACTAACTCATTTTTTCTTTATATATACATGTAGTTTTAACAAAAATAATTTTTAAGGGGGGACCCTGCCCACACTTGGCAGGAACACTGTCCCCAGTGTTCAAAAGAAAAAAAATAAAGAATTAAAGAATGTTATAAAATTAAAGAATGATAAAAAGAATTAAAAAAAGAAAAAATACTACCCCCTTATGGAAGAATGAGGGCACAAATGCCCTAACTTGTGATGAGCCAAGGGATCTGAGTGCTCACACATAAGTCAACTAAAAGTAAAGGCAACTGAAACCAAAAACTCACAAGGTACAAAGTTTTCATAATATAAGAGAGAGAGTTAGATATGATCCATTAGTCATAAACGAAAATTAAAATAAACTAAACTAAAGTAAAAGGAAATAAAATGAAATGTAAGGAAAAGAAAATAAATAAAATAGAGAAAGAGAGAAAGAACTAGTGAACTGTGCTGGTGTGGAGGGGGTAGTGGTGAAGAATCTGAGGAAGAGTCAGGAGAGAAACGTCTGGAGACTCGGAGAGCTGGAAGAGCTAGGGGTAGGGGTCCCTTCTTTCGCCTCCCGACGTTCCTTCCTCTTCTTCTTATCCCAACGAAGAAGAGTCTTAACCAAAGCAGCCATAGAACACGCCACTGTCTTCTTAATCTCCTTTCTGATCTTCTTTCTGTCAGACGCCATGTTCTTGTTCATCTGATCAACAGCCCGTACAATACGATCCTCACCCTGCCTATCTGCTCATCCTGGCGCTGAGATGAAAAATATACTCCTGAAAGGCTGCTGACTAGTGGCCATCTCTGCTGGCCTGCTCAAATGTCTCAAACCGGCCAGTGACCTCAGAGCGATGCCCCTCATAGCTCTGTTTGAAAGTCTCAAAATCCCCCCAAGCGGCTTGTTGAGCTTCCTGTAAGGCCTCCTGTAACACCCCCGAATAACGATCAATAATTAAACAACGCGCCTAAAGGTAACATGAGACGTCTACGCAGCGGTTTCCAACTTTATCCGGGTGTCACAGATGCCAACCACCCAGTGGTTGACAGACCACAATACCAACTCCAAGTTACGGTCTGTATGACTGGAAGTCCAACTTAACGAAATCCAAATACAATATAAAGTACAACTCAAGTACCGAGCATCTACAGTTTAGTTAACAACTTATAATCCAACATCATAAACCGAAAGTACAACCCACACATTAAAAGCATACTACTTAAGTCTTGCCATGTGGACTACCCCTATGATAGTCACCCTTGCCTACTCTCCGTTATCGTCTGGCACAAGACCTGAAAAAAATTGGGTGTAAAGGACTCAGCAAACTACGCTGAGTATGAACGTGTGAAGCCCGCATGTTACCGGGCCACACGACTACTTGGTCGAATATTATTAAGTCATTTACATGCTATATTTAAGCAGTAAAGCACACATCAGTACATCATGATATCATACACACTCATCGGTAGCGTAGCAATATCAGCAAGCAACCAAGCACATCTTGCAAGTAACACAACAATGTCAAACACGCAGTCCAGCACAATAAGCTGCTAGTGTAGCAGCAACAGTCAAGTAATTATAGAACGTGTGTGTCGGTACATTATACCGTCGATCCTCACTATGGGATCATTCAAGAGATTGCGTATTGTTTCCTTGTTCTCATTACATATGTTTTCCTTTCTTCTCTTGCACCGAGTCCGGGGGATGTAGGTTAGATCCCGAGACTTTATTATGTAGGTGCTATTCATTCCTTGTTTCTTAAATGATCACATTTGAATTTTCTTATTTGCTTGGTTTCGTTACACATGTTTTCCACTATTCTCTGGCACCGAGTCAGGGGATATAGATTAGATCCCGAGGCTTTATTATGTAGGTGCTAATCATTTCTTGTCTCTTCAAGGTTACTTGTGAATTCTTTTATCACCGCACGTTGGAGGACGTCTCCTCCATAGCTAGTCCCCCATTCCCGACACCCAGGGTCGAGAAAGCGGTAGTCACCTCTAGACTCCAGGATAAGCTTCACCAATTTGGCACTCCCCCATTCCCGACACCCAGGGTCAAGGAAGCGGAAGTCACCTCTGGACTCCGGGATGTACTTCACCAACTTGTCACTCCCCCATTCCCGACACCCAGGGTCAAGGAAGCGGAAGTCACCTCTGGACTCCGGGATGTGCTTCACCAAAATATATTCCATCATAGACGGTCGAAGGATCTGATGCAGATACCAACTCCCGAATATTCCATACCGCGCGGCCCGAGATGTTGTCTTCCCGGGTTATTCTCATGTTTCACAGTTGATACTTTTCGTTTCATTATCATTATAATCTCGACACCATAGTGGGTGTCATTAGCGGTCCTCTAAAGTTAGAGAGGATTCGTCTCTTTGTATAGTTCTTTTGTTTTGTCTACGTGGTTCGTCATGTCTCACCAAAGGAGACTTGCTCTTCATTATCTAAAGCATAGACACCATAGTGGGTGTCATGGTAGTCCTCAATGGTTTAGAGAGGAGTTCCCCTTATAGCGTTTTCTTTGTTTTCATAATTCGTAGTAGTTCTCGTATAGTTTCCCTTTATGTAGTTTCTTTGGTTACATAGTTCGTTGAGTCTCATCTCAAAGTTCCATAACGCGAAAGGGACTAAACTACTGTGTGCGCGCAATGATATATCAACAATGATATAGAAATCATACAACATGATAAACAAGCAATCCAATTCCATGCTTTGATCTTATGTCATTTTCACACAAAGCACACAGCACACAAAGCAAACAAGCCGTGTAACACGGCAACATACGAACCACACATGTCCATACCTGGATCAGAAGCAAGTAGTCTCACACACGGAGTCCTGGTTGGAGTTCGCTACGGCCCTAGCGTTAATTACAAACAATGTGTCAGTTTATGATTTCATGTGAAACCTTTGTGACACTCCCCGAATTTATTAAATTATTAACGGGTGTTATTTCCTAGCTAAATCTTCGTTGAATGTTCAACTTTATTAACCCTTAGGACTTCCCACGTGGTAGACTTTATGTTACTCCTAGGGCATTCACACCCTTATTTTACACGTTAACTAAGTCCTTTGTCCTAGCTAATGTTTTAGAGCATTTTAGGCGATAACCTGTAACGAGTTTATCTAAGATGAATTCTCATTTGACTAGGATATGTTCCTACTTTAGCTGAATAGGTTAGCAATGTTTTAGGCTTATCATCATAGTAACATAGTCTTTAAGATGCCCCTAAAACTTGTTTATATTGAATCCCAAAAGGTTCCAAACCTGAAGCATAACCCCCATGTATTACCTTATCTAGTTTCACCCTTAAGGTAGCAGCTGATGTTTAATCTTCTCGACATGCCTCATAAACTTAGCTAGGTGCATTAGAGGGATTTTGGGTATATAAGCAGGTGCTACACACCCTTACGTCACTTGTATTTCCAATTACACAGAAGCAGAATTTCTGAAGAGAGACTGGGAAAGAGATGCAAAACGAAGTATAAGTCTATCTCTTCTTCTATTTTCTTCCGGTTTGTTCCTAATTCTGAATTCCCAAATCTCTCCCAAGTAGTAAAGTGTGTTATCTGAGTTTTAGCTTCAACACAGACCTAAAACCACAATGAAAACTTCTCTGAATCCTCTCTACACAGAAACTGAAAAAGCTACAGAAATCTGAAAACAAAGACTTGCATACTTCTTCTTCATTCCTTCTGTTTGGTTATTGATCTGTTTCTTAACCTCTCCCTACATATCCATAGACCTACTTAGGTGTGTTAGATATGTGTTAGGTTTATGAGTAACTCAATACGCCACTGTTAAGTGCTCTAAAGTTCAACTTACAGAAACCGAAAACTGAAAGTAATTACTTCCTGTATCTCCTCCTTAGTCTTTCTGTTCAGTTGTTAATTGGTCTTCCCACCTGTCCCAAGGTACTCATCTACTTAGTTAAGTGCGTTATCTTGGTTTTAACTTAAAAACAGATCCATGACAACACTGTTATTACTACTGAATATTGCTTATACCGAAACAGGAAAGTTCCTGAAACTGGGAAGAAAAACTGAAACTAGCAACTTCTCCTTGATTTCTTTCTGGTTAATTATTAACCTGTATTCCAACTTGTCTGCCTATTTAACTAGGTGTGTAGTCAGTCTCTCAAACTCAACACAACCCCCACCTCCAACAGCACGGCCTTTCCCTCTGAAAAACAGTTTACACAGGTACTGGAAAACTGAAAACACAACCCATGGTTTCTGCTGTGTCTTTCTTTCTGTTTATCTATCTGTCTTTTAATTTTCCCCCATGACTTAACCACTTGGTGGAGTGTCTTTATCACGATTTAACATTCAAAACAGACCCACGAAAGTAAGCTCAAACCACTGAAGAGCCACACAGAACTGAAGTTTTCAGAAGAAACTGCAACACTGAAAATACAAATCCGTTTCTGTTTTTTTTCTTCTTTCTTCTCTTCTGTTTCTCCCAAAGGTTTACGCCCTCATTTACAAGTCTTAACAAAGTTACAAGTTACCTTTTAACCCAATACATTACTTATACAGCTTCTGTAACTTAGTTACACAGAAACATCCAAGTGTTGATAATCTGTAACAGCATCGGTATTACTCTTCTACATTACTTCTCATTCACTGATCTGGTTCCTTATTTTTCCCATCTGCTTACCCATTTAGTTAAGGGATTTAGTGAGATCTTAAGTTCAGACACTACCCAAACAGTATTGCCCACCCTCTGGAGGTTCTTTACACAGAAGACAGAAACTGACACAAAAACCGAAACTTGAAACTGATATTCTCTCTTTTCTTGTGTTACATCGATTCTTTTACTTCCCAAGGTTTGAACAGACTTAATTCCCCTCATTAGCCATGCCTTTAGCCCTTTCTTAACCCACTATAACACACTTAACATTCTGCAATTCAGCTATACAGAAGCAGCTGATTATCAAGAATCTGATAGCAAGACGTGGGCATTTCATTATACTATAACTGTTATGTTGCAGAAACCAGAACTTGAATTCTGAAACTGATTTATTCCTCCTATTATTTCCTTTCCTCTTTTACCCTGATTTCTAGCTTCCCAAGTTGTGTGCTCATTCAGTTAAATGGTTCCCAATCATTTTACTTCAAGAACGAACCTAAATTAACAATATTAAAGTCACTAAACTCCCTGGACAGAACTGAAGACAACTGTAAGATTGAAACAGAAAGTTTGATATGGTTTTACTCCCAGTCTTCTTTTCTGTTGCTTTAATTTGTCCACGGGTCTGACCTTTTTATTCATTAACCTGACTACTAATTTCCTATTAGGCAGGACGAGGTTATGTAATGTAATCTGTCTTCTGTCTGTTGTGCTATGTTACATAGTGTATAGTTAGTATACAGAAAACCAGAGGTCGCAGAAGCGCACCAGATTTTTAATTCAAGTTCATTAGTTCTCCTTGCTGTTCTCCTAGCACTCTTCCAATCAGATTTTCAGCACTTATTAATCACGTATTCCACCTTAGTTCCACCTAGCCCCTAGTATTGTTTTGGCCGAGTTTCCAGCGCCTAATGCTTGGCATTCATTCAGTTCTGGTCTAGGCTGTTTATCTTGGTTATTTAGTGACATTAGTTCGTCACTTTTCTTAGCATCTGTTACAGATCAGAAGCACTCAAACTCCCCAGAACTAAACATCTACCTCTCGGCAATCAGGACAAGGTTTACAACTCAATAGTTAGCTTCCAGCCACTATCTTTGCTAGTTCATTAAACTAATATATAATCAGGTTCATCTGAAGAGTTTCCCACGCATTACTAACAGACCTCCACTCTTGCTCTCGGTAATTCTCAAGCCCAGTTTTAACACTTGAAACTAGGTGTTTAGACTACCATTTTAGCCAAAGTATTCACCACACAACAGGTTGCTCTTTCTCAGATTACCCTTATCAGTTTTAACAAGGTGGTTCCAAACAGAGTTTCACCAGCTTTCAGTTAGTTGTCACAGTTGATTATTAACACAGACAAAGCATGAGTTTAGGCAAGGTTTAACTTCTCCAAACAGACCCAACATAACATGGTTACTAGTTCATGGGTACCCATTTACTCAGGATATTTACGGACATTACCAACTTGCTCATGACAGAATATTTTTTTTTCAGTTCATAACAGAGGCAAAGGTTTAGCTCACAACCTTAGATGTCTCAGCTGGTTTTCTCTTGCCAGGGCCTTGAACCAATATAAGACTTCAGACCTTGGATTCTCGACAACAGCTTGCTTCTGGCTGGGTTTTCCAGGAAGACCGGAACAGGTTGTACTCAAGGAGTTTTCGGACACCTCTGGTTGAATTCTGCACCAGAGAGGAGTGTTCTTGCTGGCTACTATCGGTCACTAAGGATGGAGGGATTTCAGGGGAGATCATGCATGGACAGAAGAGAAGTGTAAGTGGGGAAGCAGTCCATTTTGGACAGGTACTGATGGGGGAACTCAAATACCAAAAATCTGTTGCAAAGAGCTTACCTTGGCTTGGTCTCAAGAAAAATTTAAAACTGGTTTCTTCCTCTTTTTTTTTTTCACCTATCGGTCATCTTCATAGTGTGGTTGCTTGGTGGATCCATGCATAAACATAAGAAGAGGGTGAGTGAGAGAAACAAAATCAATTCTCGGACAGGTAGGAGTGGAAGGAGAAGAGAACTTCCTAGACCACAATTTACCTCTAGTACTTGTCCTTCCCTTGGTGTGCTGTTCCTGAATTTTTTTTTCAGAGGCTCATTACCCCAGCATTATCGGACATGCATGAAGAGGAAACAAAAAGATTGAGCTACAGTTGCAGAGGTAGGAAAATTCGAGAGTAGGAGTTCACACCAAAGAATCAGAATGGGGGAAAGGAGAACTTACTCCACGCAAGGCACCAGCAACAACTGAAGAGAGAGCTGAGAAATGATGCAGGCGTGCATTCAGGAATAGAGCAAAAGCAGACTGAATGCAGAAGGCAAACTAAATGATAATGGGTGGAAGTTTCAATGAGAAATGTGTGGAAGTTTGGAGAGCTTAATCTCTGATGCGTGGGAAATTGGAAACAGCAGTGGGCTCCCTCTTTTACTAAAACCAAGCTGGTGCAGGTTGTGTTTCGGGTAGTCAGACACAGCAAGAGAATATGATGGCTCGTGGTCGTTTGCTTCCCTCTTTTTTTTTTGATTTAGTTGCTGTTACAGAGACAGTTGAGGGAATTTGTGGAAGTTAGGGAATGGGAATCAATACTGGATACCGAAGTGCTGTTTTCAGGTTACAAGGACTGGAGTGATGCCTGTCGACATTTTTTTTTTTCCTCTTTGATTCAGGGCGTTACAGGGGACTGAGAGGTATGGCATTCAGGAGAGAATGATGTTGAGTGATCTCAAGTTACAAGGAAAACATGGCATTGGAATATAAGGGACTGTCGCCAAAAATTCCTCTGATTCCTATTTTTTTTTGTTCGATCTGGTTATAGTGAGGAAGAAGAAGAAGAGAACTCGATATTGCCACAGGTATACGTTTGGTTCTTCGTTTTTTTTTTTTGTAGTTGGCTTACTAGACTAGATACTAGTATTAAGTGGTTGGTATAGGTTACTGAAAATGAGCACAGCTCAACCGGTTAAACACTTAGGGAAGGTACGGGAGGTCTCGGGTTTGAAACCTAGCGGGAGCGTCTTTGCTCCCTTTTTTTTTCTTTTCTTTCTCTTTGTTTTTGCATAGGTCATACATTATTATTTATATGTGTACGACTAATATTATAATATGTGACTCTATATATTTTGTAACGCAATTATGCAGCGTTATTGTTTTTTATTACAGCGTTACGGTATTGTAACGTTACGTACATATATTTTCGTGTTCGTACATATATATATGTACTAGCTTAAATGGTTCGTACGTTATTTTATGTCCATATTATAAAACACGTTATGATTTCATACGTTTAATATTCAGGGGTATTTCAGCTTACCCCCCTTAAAAGAGACTTCGTCCCGAAGTCTTGCTTCCTTAACTCATTTTTCCACTCCTAGTAATCTTAGGGATCCAGTCCCGCATTTATTATCGATACCAAAAAGATTAAGTCTATAATTATAATGCTCGGTGCTTCTAAGCACCGTGCCACATCAGTGGCTCCACACAAGTTCTCATCGTAGACCAAGATGCTAGCAATGTATATAACATGCTACAATGCAAACCAAGGCACCCACATTCATTCATACAGAGCATATAACATGCTAAAGTGCAACTAAGGCACACAACATTCATTCTTACATAGCGTACATAACATTTTCACACACAATCCAAACACACAACCCTACCAACCAACCTCGAGTGGTTGTAGGAACACAACTTAATAATTCATCACACATCCAATACAAAACGCGCTTACCCCCCTTAAAAGAGGGGTACGCCCCCGTACCCTACACTAAGCCGAAACATCGATGACAAGATAGGGGTACCTAGTTTTCCCTTACCGGATTGATTATATGCCATTGTGTAAACGCCAGATCGGGTTTTCCCGAGTGTGAGGAGGCTTTCTACCTCTCCAGCGTTTTCCTACGGATTGAAATGGACCCTAACTAACGAACCTCACAAACTAACCCGTAACCCCGTTTCTCAAATTTAGGTTTTCCTATACTCGGTACTCCTCTGTTCCAGTCATCAGAGCGCAACTACGCTCTGATACCACTTTTTGTAACACCCCCGAATAACGATCAATAATTAAACAACGCGCCTAAAGGTAACATGAGACGTCTACGCAGCGGTTTCCAACTTTATCCGGGTGTCACAGATGCCAACCACCCACGTGGTTGACAGACCACAATACCAACTCCAAGTTACGGTCTGTATGACTGGAAGTCCAACTTAACGAAATCCAAATACAATATAAAGTACAACTCAAGTACCGAGCATCTACAGTTTAGTTAACAACTTATAATCCAACATCATAAACCGAAAGTACAACCCA
Organism: Limonium bicolor; assembly: GCA_023374045.1. Lineage (NCBI taxonomy): Eukaryota > Viridiplantae > Streptophyta > Magnoliopsida > Caryophyllales > Plumbaginaceae > Limonium > Limonium bicolor. Next base: position 11,999 of record JAIOTZ010001915.1, read on the forward strand.
CACATTAAAAGCATACTACTTAAGTCTTGCCATGTGGACTACCCCTATGATAGTCACCCTTGCCTACTCTCCGTTATCGTCTGGCACAAGACCTGAAAAAAATTGGGTGTAAAGGACTCAGCAAACTACGCTGAGTATGAACGTGTGAAGCCCGCATGTTACCGGGCCACACGACTACTTGGTCGAATATTATTAAGTCAATTTACATGCTATATTTAAGCAGTAAAGCACACATCAGTACATCATGATATCATACACACTCATCGGTAGCGTAGCAATATCAGCAAGCAACCAAGCACATCTTGCAAGTAACACAACAATGTCAAACACGCAGTCCAGCACAATAAGCTGCTAGTGTAGCAGCAACAGTCAAGTAATTATAGAACGTGTGTGTCGGTACATTATACCGTCGATCCTCACTATGGGATCATTCAAGAGATTGCGTATTGTTTCCTTGTTCTCATTACATATGTTTTCCTTTCTTCTCTTGCACCGAGTCCGGGGGATGTAGGTTAGATCCCGAGACTTTATTATGTAGGTGCTATTCATTCCTTGTTTCTTAAATGATCACATTTGAGATTTTTCTTATTTGCTTGGTTTCGTTACACATGTTTTCCACTATTCTCTGGCACCGAGTCAGGGGATATAGATTAGATCCCGAGGCTTTATTATGTAGGTGCTAATCATTTCTTGTCTCTTCAAGGGTTACTTGTGAATTCTTTTATCACCGCACGTTGGAGGACGTCTCCTCCATAGCTAGTCCCCCATTCCCGACACCCAGGGTCGAGAAAGCGGTAGTCACCTCTAGACTCCAGGATAAGCTTCACCAATTTGGCACTCCCCCATTCCCGACACCCAGGGTCAAGGAAGCGGAAGTCACCTCTGGACTCCGGGATGTACTTCACCAACTTGTCACTCCCCCATTCCCGACACCCAGGGTCAAGGAAGCGGAAGTCACCTCTGGACTCCGGGATGTGCTTCACCAAAATATATTCCATCATAGACGGTCGAAGGATCTGATGCAGATACCAACTCCCGAATATTCCATACCGCGCGGCCCGAGATGTTGTCTTCCCGGGTTATTCTCATGTTTCACAGTTGATACTTTTCGTTTCATTATCATTATAATCTCGACACCATAGTGGGTGTCATTAGCGGTCCTCTAAAGTTAGAGAGGATTCGTCTCTTTGTATAGTTCTTTTGTTTTGTCTACGTGGTTCGTCATGTCTCACCAAAGGAGACTTGCTCTTCATTATCATTAAAGCATAGACACCATAGTGGGTGTCATGGTAGTCCTCAATGGTTTAGAGAGGAGTTCCCCTTATAGCGTTTTCTTTGTTTTCATAATTCGTAGTAGTTCTCGTATAGTTTCCCTTTATGTAGTTTCTTTGGTTACATAGTTCGTTGAGTCTCATCTCAAAGTTCCATAACGCGAAAGGGACTAAACTACTGTGTGCGCGCAATGATATATACAACAATGATATAGAAATCATACAACATGATAAACAAGCAATCCAATTCCATGCTTTGATCTTATGTCATTTTCACACAAAGCACACAGCACACAAAGCAAACAAGCCGTGTAACACGGCAACATACGAACCACACATGTCCATACCTGGATCAGAAGCAAGTAGTCTCACACACGGAGTCCTGGTTGGAGTTCGCTACGGCCCTAGCGTTAATTACAAACAATGTGTCAGTTTATGATTTCATGTGACAACCTTTGTGACACTCCCCGAATTTATTAAATTATTAACGGGTGTTATTTCCTAGCTAAATCTTCGTTGAATGTTCAACCTTTATTAACCCTTAGGACTTCCCACGTGGTAGACTTTATGTTACTCCTAGGGCATTCACACCCTTATTTTACACGTTAACTAAGTCCTTTGTCCTAGCTAATGTTTTAGAGCATTTTAGGCGATAACCTGTAACGAGTTTATCTAAGATGAATTCTCATTTGACTAGGATATGTTCCTACTTTAGCTGAATAGGTTAGCAATGTTTTAGGCTTATCATCATAGTAACATAGTCTTTAAGATGCCCCTAAAACTTGTTTATATTGAATCCCAAAAGGTTCCAAACCTGAAGCATAACCCCCATGTATTACCTTATCTAGTTTCACCCTTAAGGTAGCAGCTGATGTTTAATCTTCTCGACATGCCTCATAAACTTAGCTAGGTGCATTAGAGGGATTTTGGGTATATAAGCAGGTGCTACACACCCTTACGTCACTTGTATTTCCAATTACACAGAAGCAGAATTTCTGAAGAGAGACTGGGAAAGAGATGCAAAACAGAAGTATAAGTCTATCTCTTCTTCTATTTTCTTCCGGTTTGTTCCTAATTCTGAATTCCCAAATCTCTCCCCAAGTAGTAAAGTGTGTTATCTGAGTTTTAGCTTCAACACAGACCTAAAACCACAATGAAAACTTCTCTGAATCCTCTCTACACAGAAACTGAAAAAGCTACAGAAATCTGAAAACAAAGACTTGCATACTTCTTCTTCATTCCTTCTGTTTGGTTATTGATCTGTTTCTTAACCTCTCCCTACATATCCATAGACCTACTTAGGTGTGTTAGATATGTGTTAGGTTTATGAGTAACTCAATACGCCACTGTTAAGTGCTCTAAAGTTCAACTTACAGAAACCGAAAACTGAAAGTAATTACTTCCTGTATCTCCTCCTTAGTCTTTCTGTTCAGTTGTTAATTGGTCTTCCCACCTGTCCCAAGGTACTCATCTACTTAGTTAAGTGCGTTATCTTGGTTTTAACTTAAAAACAGATCCATGACAACACTGTTATTACTACTGAATATTGCTTATACCGAAACAGGAAAGTTCCTGAAACTGGGAAGAAAAACTGAAACTAGCAACTTCTCCTTGATTTCTTTCTGGTTAATTATTAACCTGTATTCCAACTTGTCTGCCTATTTAACTAGGTGTGTAGTCAGTCTCTCAAACTCAACACAACCCCCACCTCCAACAGCACGGCCTTTCCCTCTGAAAAACAGTTTACACAGGTACTGGAAAACTGACAAACACAACCCATGGTTTCTGCTGTGTCTTTCTTTCTGTTTATCTATCTGTCTTTTAATTTTCCCCCATGACTTAACCACTTGGTGGAGTGTCTTTATCACGATTTAACATTCAAAACAGACCCACGAAAGTAAGCTCAAACCACTGAAGAGCCACACAGAACTGAAGTTTTCAGAAGAAACTGCAACACTGAAAATACAAATCCGTTTCTGTTTTTTTTCTTCTTTTCTTCTCTTCTGTTTCTCCCAAAGGTTTACGCCCTCATTTACAAGTCTTAACAAAGTTACAAGTTACCTTTTTAACCCAATACATTACTTATACAGCTTCTGTAACTTAGTTACACAGAAACATCCAAGTGTTGATAATCTGTAACAGCATCGGTATTACTCTTCTACATTACTTCTCATTCACTGATCTGGTTCCTTATTTTTCCCATCTGCTTACCCATTTAGTTAAGGGATTTAGTGAGATCTTAAGTTCAGACACTACCCAAAACAGTATTGCCCACCCTCTGGAGGTTCTTTACACAGAAGACAGAAACTGACAAAAAACCGAAACTTGAAACTGATATTCTCTCTTTTTCTTGTGTTACATCGATTCTTTTACTTCCCAAGGTTTGAACAGACTTAATTCCCCTCATTAGCCATGCCTTTAGCCCTTTCTTAACCCACTATAACACACTTAACACTTCTGCAATTCAGCTATACAGAAGCAGCTGATTATCAAGAATCTGATAGCAAGACGTGGGCATTTCATTATACTATAACTGTTATGTTGCAGAAACCAGAACTTGAATTCTGAAACTGATTTATTCCTCCTATTATTTCCTTTCCTCTTTTACCCTGATTTCTAGCTTCCCAAGTTGTGTGCTCATTCAGTTAAATGGTTCCCAATCATTTTACTTCAAGAACGAACCTAAATTAACAATATTAAAGTCACTAAACTCCCTGGACAGAACTGAAGACAACTGTAAGATTGAAACAGAAAGTTTGATATGGTTTTACTCCCAGTCTTCTTTTCTGTTGCTTTAATTTGTCCACGGGTCTGACCTTTTTATTCATTAACCTGACTACTAATTTCCTATTAGGCAGGACGAGGTTATGTAATGTAATCTGTTCTGTCTGTTGTGCTATGTTACATAGTGTATAGTTAGTATACAGAAAACCAGAGGTCGCAGAAGCGCACCAGATTTTTAATTCAAGTTCATTAGTTCTCCTTGCTGTTCTCCTAGCACTCTTCCAATCAGATTTTCAGCACTTATTTAATCACGTATTCCACCTTAGTTCCACCTAGCCCCTAGTATTGTTTTGGCCGAGTTTCCAGCGCCTAATGCTTGGCATTCATTCAGTTCTGGTCTAGGCTGTTTATCTTGGTTATTTAGTGACATTAGTTCGTCACTTTTCTTAGCATCTGTTACAGATCAGAAGCACTCAAACTCCCCAGAACTAAACATCTACCTCTCGGCAATCAGGACAAGGTTTACAACTCAATAGTTAGCTTCCAGCCACTATCTTTGCTAGTTCATTAAACTAATATATAATCAGGTTCATCTGAAGAGTTTCCCACGCATTACTAACAGACCTCCACTCTTGCTCTCGGTAATTCTCAAGCCCAGTTTTAACACTTGAAACTAGGTGTTTAGACTACCATTTTAGCCAAAAGTATTCACCACACAACAGGTTGCTCTTTCTCAGATTACCCTTATCAGTTTTAACAAGGTGGTTCCAAACAGAGTTTCACCAGCTTTCAGTTAGTTGTCACAGTTGATTATTAACCACAGACAAAGCATGAGTTTAGGCAAGGTTTAACTTCTCCAAACAGACCCAACATAACATGGTTACTAGTTCATGGGTACCCATTTACTCAGGATATTTACGGACATTACCAACTTGCTCATGACAGAATATTTTTTTTTCAGTTCATAACAGAGGCAAAGGTTTAGCTCACAACCTTAGATGTCTCAGCTGGTTTTCTCTTGCCAGGGCCTTGAACCAATATAAGACTTCAGACCTTGGATTCTCGACAACAGCTTGCTTCTGGCTGGGTTTTCCAGGAAGACCGGAACAGGTTGTACTCAAGGAGTTTTCGGACACCTCTGGTTGAATTCTGCACCAGAGAGGAGTGTTCTTGCTGGCTACTATCGGTCACTAAGGATGGAGGGATTTCAGGGGAGATCATGCATGGACAGAAGAGAAGTGTAAGTGGGGAAGCAGTCCATTTTGGACAGGTACTGATGGGGGAACTCAAATACCAAAAATCTGTTGCAAAGAGCTTACCTTGGCTTGGTCTCAAGAAAAATTTAAAACTGGTTTCTTCCTCTTTTTTTTTTTCACCTATCGGTCATCTTCATAGTGTGGTTGCTTGGTGGATCCATGCATAAACATAAGAAGAGGGTGAGTGAGAGAAACAAAATCAATTCTCGGACAGGTAGGAGTGGAAGGAGAAGAGAACTTCCTAGACCACAATTTACCTCTAGTACTTGTCCTTCCCTTGGTGTGCTGTTCCTGAATTTTTTTTCAGAGGCTCATTACCCCAGCATTATCGGACATGCATGAAGAGGAAACAAAAAGATTGAGCTACAGTTGCAGAGGTAGGAAAATTCGAGAGTAGGAGTTCACACCAAAGAATCAGAATGGGGGAAAGGAGAACTTACTCCACGCAAGGCACCAGCAACAACTGAAGAGAGAGCTGAGAAATGATGCAGGCGTGCATTCAGGAATAGAGCAAAAGCAGACTGAATGCAGAAGGCAAACTAAATGATAATGGGTGGAAGTTTCAATGAGAAATGTGTGGAAGTTTGGAGAGCTTAATCTCTTGATGCGTGGGAAATTGGAAACAGCAGTGGGCTCCCTCTTTTACTAAAACCAAGCTGGTGCAGGTTGTGTTTCGGGTAGTCAGACACAGCAAGAGAATATGATGGCTCGTGGTCGTTTGCTTCCTCTTCTTTTTTTTTTGATTTAGTTGCTGTTACAGAGACAGTTGAGGGAATTTGTGGAAGTTAGGGAATGGGAATCAATACTGGATACCGAAGTGCTGTTTTCAGGTTACAAGGACTGGAGTGATGCCTGTCGACATTTTTTTTTTTCCTCTTTGATTCAGGGCGTTACAGGGGACTGAGAGGTATGGCATTCAGGAGAGAATGATGTTGAGTGATCTCAAGTTACAAGGAAAACATGGCATTGGAATATAATAGGGACTGTCGCCAAAAATTCCTCTGATTCCTTTTTTTTTTGTTCGATCTGGTTATAGTGAGGAAGAAGAAGAAGAAGAACTCGATATTGCCACAGGTATACGTTTGGTTCTTCGTTTTTTTTTTTTGTAGTTGGCTTACTAGACTAGATACTAGTATTAAGTGGTTGGTATAGGTTACTGAAAATGAGCACAGCTCAACCGGTTAAACACTTAGGGAAGGTACGGGAGGTCTCGGGTTTGAAACCTAGCGGGAGCGTCTTTGCTCCCTTTTTTTTTTCTTTCTTCTCTTTGTTTTTGCATAGGTCATACATTATTATTTATATGTGTACGACTATATTATAATATGTGACTCTATATATTTTTGTAACGCAATTATGCAGCGTTATTGTTTTTTATTACAGCGTTACGGTATTGTAACGTTACGTACATATATTTTCGTGTTCGTACATATATATATGTACTAGCTTAAATGGTTCGTACGTTATTTTATGTCCATATTATAAAACACGTTATGATTTCATACGTTTAATATTCAGGGGTATTTCACCTCCATAGAGTGGCGCTGCTGCTGGAGCTCCTGACAGAAGTGATCGAGCTCTGCAGCCACTCTAAGGTTTGCATCTGAGGTAGAGGTAGGAGGTGGATCTGTGGAAATCGGTCGTGGCAGAGGCAGTAGGAGTTGAGTACCCTCTCCCTAATAGCTGGGGTAGTCCTCAGCAGTGGCATTGCCCTTAGGCCTCTGATCTACTGGGACATACTGGTAGTCACCGGATATGGTCTCTCAAAACCACCAGCGTCAGATGAGAGCAGGATCAATGAGGGAGGACTCAGGATGATACTGCAGATGGCGTGGAATGTGAGTCTCTCATATAGCCAGGATGATATGCTGGTGTAGGAGCATCGGGAAGATAAGGCGCTGAGTGTCTCTATGAATAATCGCCCGAACCAACTGAGCAAACATCAGTTGGTGGATAGGGAACCGTGCTGAAATGGTACCCTGTACTGCTCCACCCAAGTAGTGCAGGATTGCGCAGTCAATCTCATTCAGCTCGTCATGCTTTCATTTATGCGCAGTCAATCTAATGTTGTGGCAAATAATCTCCATGGCCACTCGGAGTTGAAGGTCTGTAATGTAGGTGATAGGGATCACCTGACGAGCTCTAGTATGGGCCCGATCCATATATCAAGTTTGTGACCCAAACCGAGCGAGAATGGCAGAGTGGGCAGTAGAGAGGTACTGCCGAGTGAAGGAACTCTGCCTCGGGTCATATGCTATATCCAGGGTACTCGCTATGCTCTAAGGTGTAATAATAACTCGAATAGATGAGACAAATGAACGTATTTGTACCTCAGGAACTTGGGGCGGCCCAAGATATGCAGCATTAGCATAGAACTCGTGCACCAACTCAGAGTAGAAGTGACGGTCGCCGATCTCCAGGACTCCCTTCCACCCATGCCTCTGGAAGAGAAAAACAATCTGGGATAGCTGGCGCACACTGTAACACCCCTACCGTTAATCCTGTCATTACCGTCCAATCTCCTCGTACATCCAGATTCACGCAGCGGATACATACTTACATATAGTGGGTGATACAATGCCGTTAGCCACCCACGTGACTAACAAGGCTACTACTACTACATATAGCATCGGTCTGATGGACCGGAATATCCGAGTACTACACACTTATCATACATACTCCAATTACCAAATCAAATACTAAAACTCCCCATTCATTACAATGCTCCAAGTTCAATACAATATAAACCACATACCGAGTTTACTAGGTTCCAAATCAAATACAATACTTCTCCCAAGTTCATATATACTCACTAAGAGTCTATCTACTACCCATTCCTCACAAACCTCCTACTTCTAAATACAAAGGCGTGCCACCGGTCTCTTACCTTGACCGTATCCGCTTCGGGTACCTGCACACTAAAAACGTTCCCCCTAAGGGGTCAGCTTTCGCTGAATATGATAACCGCATACCCCCGTATAGTGAGGGTATGCCGACCACTTGGTCGAATCATGCAGTCATTTTATTCAAACATACATGCATACATGCTCTTGATACATACTATAATACTTCACAAGGAATGCACGCATACGCTCAGCACATACCAAGAAGTTATACAAGTCCACAATATTACTTACCTTCTTCCGAAATACCACATTCACGATACATGCACAATACATACTCATTACATACCCAAACCATACACAATACATATACAATGTCCAATACTTTGTTAGCTTCATTTGTCCACCCGGGTTAATCGGGTGGAGATTATTCTTTTACTCGTTCCATAGTACTTACGCATTCATACTCATACTCATACATACTTACGGATCTATACTTACGGATCCATACTTACTTACTTACTTACTCTTACTCATGTTAAGTCATCGGGACCTCCGGCTCGGGGACTACTCCATCCCACCACCGGGATTTACTTGACTCACCAATCCGGGATGCTACCCATTTAAGGGGTTTGGGCCGCAGACCAGTTTAAGAGTCAGGAATCGGATCCAACCTCTTATGTCTCCTCATCCTCACGCGTGGCCGAAGCTATATCGGACTTCTACTCATTCCAATTTACTCACTTAAGTTAGGAGTTAGGTAGTTAGGAATTAGTAGAAGTCATTCATTCAACCACATACACAAATACATTATTCATATATACATCCATACAAAATACAATACAATATACAAGTACACTACGGGATACAATTACACTTCTTCATCATTCATATATTTCATGAATTATACAAACTATTGTTCAAGACAAATATCGAGAACAATGTAAACAAGCACAAGTAAGTGCAATATAGTCCGATTCATGCTTTTATCTTACTTAGGTGGTCAAATAAGCACACAAATCGGGGTAACCAGATTAGGATACAGGGCATGAAGAAATCATACCTTTTTCCGAAATCTACTTTACCGGGTGTCTCCTCGTTCCTTAGTCCTTACTTGTCCCTTGAGTCTTATTCTTGAACCAATGACTACATGCCAAATGGTTCAATTAATACTAAGCATCACAATACATACATAGTTACTACTCCCGTACTTACCCCGTTGTCCGTTGCTTCGGTTTAACTTAATGTTCATATGCTTACAACTTTCTTAATTACTTCTCAAACTTGTTTACACCTTTAATGACCTTTAAACAACATTAATTAAGTGCTAATTACCCTATACTATCATTACCATTCATTACCTTACCTTATAACTCATTTAATAAACTTAGAACTCATTTTTGGTGTTGGTCCGGGACCTTGTCCATATCCTTAGTCCCGGACCAACCTTGGTCGTAAGTCTCGGTTTCTTTTAATGGTGTGGTCCGGGACCTTATACTTAAGGTAAGTCCCGGACCAAAGTGGTAGTGCAGTCTCGATTTAAATTTGCTACTGGTCCGGGACTTCTTACATAAGGTAAGTCCCGGACCCTGCTACCAGTTTGCAGATTTTTACAGTTTTCTTTGACTGTTACAAACCAAACTTTGGCTAATTAATTCCCCCTTGTTCCTACACTTAACCCACATATTTTAGTACCTAATTAGTCACCTAAACATGTTTAAATCCATTACTAACTCATTACTCCTTTCCATACTAATTCTCACACCAATTCTCCACATTTACTTTTCAACACTTACATAAACCCTTCCCAGTTTTGTTTGCTACAGATTTTAGTTCCTTCTTTCTCCATACATAATTTCATCTCTTAATGCCATTCCCAAGGCCTACAATCCATTACTTCAACTCTTCAAGTTCACCCTCACTTTACTAAATCTTGCACCTACACTCCCCTAGTTTCTCCAATACAATTTAACAACTCTTGCTACAGATTTTACATTCCCATATCCTCATACCACAAACACCATTCCATGGTTATTAAACATCTCTACTAATCCCAATACACACCTTGGTTCTCCCATTCACCAAGTCATTTAATAATGCACAATTCCTACCAAAATTTTACCATAGTTCACCTACATTTCTTACCTAGCCACATACACACCTCTTTACCAAATTCATTCCTATTCTAGCCACACCCATACAAGGGTCCTACCAGCACACATACAAATATAATTTCCTCAATACTTTCTCAATCCACAATTCCAATACACATACACATCACATTTGGCTCCAAAGCCCACAATTCAAATACTTGCTCTTAAATACTCAAATCACAATCCTCAATACTAGTACAAGGTTTTGGGTTCTTTAAATATTTTTCCCATTCCTATTACTCCATTGCAATAGAATTTGACATTAGGAAGGAGCTCTTACCTTGAGCTTATATTCCTTCTTCCTTTCTCATTTTTCCTCCTTCTTCCTTCCTTGCCTCAAAATCGGTTATGTGGGGGAATGGAGTTGCCAAACTCCATTCCCATCACCCAATACACACAAAACAAATGCAATTAAACTACTAACCCTTTTCAACCTTTAAAGCTTAATGTAAGTTTTAGGGTTTAGAAATTTCATTACCTTGCAAGGGTGTAGGTAATGCTTGGAATAGCTCAAGAACAATATTTCTCACCCTCCAAGAGTGCCAAAATCGGCTAGAGTACCAAGGAACCAAACAAGAGTTTAGTCTAAATTTGTTTTGCCCATAAGGCTAGAAAAACAAAGGGGTTTCAAGAATATTTTTACCTCACAACGACAAGGAGAAGGAGGTGGTTCTAATGGTAGTCTTGAAGCTCCAAATGGGGCATACCCATGAAAACAAAAATGCTCCTTTCCGGATTTTGAAAAGAGGGAAGTGTTCTCCTTGAAGAGAGGAACACAATGGTATACTTTTTATAATTTTTGGAGAAGGTTTGATGGAGTAACAAGATGAGAGAAGAGGAAGTTTGTGTGTGTTTGCTCAAAACTCCATAGCTGGTCGGTTGAGGAAGGGAGCAACCAGAGAAAGAAAAGAGAGTGAAGGGGTGGGGGTCTGTACGTGAGTGGAGAAATGAGAGGGTAGGAGAGAGAGTATGTGAGGTAGTAAAAGTAGTTACTTTTTTTTTATTTTTATTTGTTTTGTCCTTTTGCTCATAAGAAAGGAATTAAAGGGGTGTGAATGGGGCTCAAAATCGGACACACTCACACAGCCCATGTGGGTTTTAAAAATTTATTTACAATATTGGACACACTAGTTTGAGTTATTTGTGCTTTTACCCCACAACTTCCCGTTTTTGACAGTTTTTACTAATTTCTCATTTTATTGATTTTATTGGTTCTAAAGCTTCACTAATATTTATTAATGATTATTTAATTGACCAAAATTGTTACGAGTCTATTTGACCCGCTTAAAGTCACGTTTTCCCGGTTACCTCGAAAAACACGCTTTAATGTTCATTAGTGTTTTTAATCCATTTTAAGGATCCGTTTTCTTCAGGATTTGTTCCCTAATATTTATTTAGACTTAATTAAGCCTTTAGAATCCATATAATACGCCAACCGAGGTTTCATACCTCCTATGGTTATTTAACGCTTATTTAGCGTTTTACGCTTTTTAAGCGTTTCTTTATTTCTTTTGGATTTATTTTTCCTTACCAATATTACGTAAGCATTATTTGGCTCTTAAATACATATTAGAATTATTTTAATCGCTATATTTAAGTTCGGGGTATTTCAATCTACCCCCCTTAAGAACTTTGTCCTCAAAGTTGTTCGAGGTTATAGGTTTACAATGCTTACTCATTCTTACATGTCCAATACCAAAAGTCACACATTCTTCCTCCTTACAATTCCCAAATTCGTTACTCGAGGTTTCTCCTTTCCACATCCTACCACTGTACAATAATTACTCCAATCCATATTACTATCAACCATCGGTTCCACATTACCGGGTTTTCACATATATACGATGCAAAGCTATCCCCAAAGCAATGCAATACACATACAATCCCGCAGGCACTCAGGTCATCTAGACACAGGACTCCTCTATGTCCCGCTGCCCTTGGAATAATACAATATGATATACCACTATCTTCTCCTGTATACCTTCCAACAAGTCCTCCAACTCCAGTCTAAGTAAGATTCCTTTACAACTACTAATTAGAATTTTTTCTAAAACACACAACTCCAAATTCCAATTTATATTCATTACTTCTATCCTGTGTGTGATTCTTGTGACCACTTGAGGGGAGCTTCAAGAATCATTCGACCCTGATGTGATCAGCATCAGTGTTGAACTATCTTTCCACCCCAATTTGTGTTCGGTTTCCCTTGATCTGATCAGGATCAAGTTCGACTTCCCACATTAGTTTCATACAATCAAATACTTCACTTATTTCAATTTCTATCTTTTTACTCTTCCTAGTCATAATTACAAATTCATACATCTCTAAAGGATGGAATTCAGTCCATCAATCATTCTCAATCTACTTCCCAAATACTTTACTTCGAGATTCAATGCCTACTACCTCATTTCATTGGCTTTCGCTACTTTCCTCCATTACTCTCCATCGTCTCAAATAATCTAACTAAGCATTACAATACTTATGAAATTCAGTCATCCTCCAGTTACTTCCAATGATTTACCCAGGTATACACTACACCTAGACTTCATTCATCTACTACTCTCATTCATTTCGTACTACTTTCAAAGGCTACAATACTTGTGGAGCTCCGTCCACTACTCATTACTCTTCATTACTAATACTCTTACACTGGGTTACAAGATGGGTATATTCGCCCTAAGTTATTTGCATCTCTCGTTCCTAATTACCATAATTTCAATATGAATGGATACTTATGTTTATTTAACATAGTACCAATCATCAATTCGATTCTCATTTGTGCTATGCACATTATAGTTTATGTGTTTCATTCATGAAATTCACATTACGCGGTTTTCGCTCTACCCCCCTTAAAAGGGATTACGCCCACGTAATCTACCATATGTTATTATTTTTAAACATTGGTTACTTAGTTCGGGCTCTCTGAAGCATTTAGCTTCATTACGGTCTACCATATAATGTACTTTGGTCAAAGGGTCTTAACCATACTAATGGTTTAGTCTTTGCACCATGAATTCCTATATGAGTTTATTTACTCATAATTAATTTGGTTCTAGTCTATCAGGCTTCAAGGCATTGATAGTCATTCTTTCATACTTACTAGGTATATTAAACCTCTAAGCTAGGGCCCACTAGCTTCTGCTGCGCGACCCTGATAATCTTAGTACTCAATTACTCTTTGGTTATTCCAAATGTGCTACTCATCGCCCTTTTATCCCTCTATGGTGGGAATAAGGTTTATTAAACAAGTGTGGTACTCTTTTACCACTGTTTGGACTCAATGAGTTTAAGATTTATAACCAGTTCTCTAGCAAACTATTATGTATACTATTCGTACTCCCACGATTATTCGTTAAGTTCCTTTGACTTATTGTCGGGCGAGGTTAAGTCACTACTTAGTTGTAGTGCTTCCTCTGTTGTCACTAGCTTCTGAATTATACCAGTTCTTCTGGTTCAGTACAAGTGTTCTTACTTGTATGACCTTGCATTTCTATGCGTCTGTCCTAGTGACTTTGTTACGTCTCCTTTCACCTTTTATTCCAATGGAATTCACATCTTGTGATTGTTAGTGTGCTTCACACTCTTCGTGCTTCTTTGGCCCCAAGCCGCACGGTCTATTGCTAAGCTTCCTTGGCTGGCTTATGCCATGTTTGTTGGTGAAAAGAAGGGTTTACTACGGTTTACATTTTCCATATCCCTAGCCATCCCATTAGATCATTAGCTGCACAGGTGCAATACCAAAACACTCAGTCATACAGAGTGCAGAGGCGTAAACGCTTGACAGTAAGTCACTTATGTGATAGGAAAGAATATTTCTGTCTATCATCTCATACTTATACTCCATGTCATTTTCTGCTACTTCCTCATGGCGGTCGCTCGTTGTGCACCGTGTTCTTACTCACTGTACAACATTGTTTTTCTGTTTCTGTTACTGTGGTAGTTCCTCTTCACTTCTCTCCATTGTCATTGGCATCATTTCCTTATGGTGTAATTACACTAGGAGTTCCCTGTGTTGTGTGTATGACGGTTGTTGTAGCATACCGCAATCTTATTATCTTCCCAATGTGGAGATGTCTTATTCAACTTAGGTTTTATGTGTAGGTTAGCTTACCTCACATTCTTTCATCATTTGTGATACAATTTACCAAGTGTCTTGGTTGATAATGGATGAAGTAATTTATCAGGTTACTAGCTCTCTTGAGTGTTGGTCATTCATGGTTTTCAATGTGCATTCACATTGATTGTTTTGACAATTACTGTCTTTCCAGTGCTGAGCACTAATGATAGGCTCTAGCTGTGTAGTTTATTCTTGTATGTACATCACCGGGACATCCCAAAAAACTTCAAGGGTTTTCTGGTCCCGTTCTATCATTGATAAATGAAGTTCTTGTTGAGAGGTCTGTTTCCACTCATAGGTCTCATGATAGGGTTTACC
>JAIOTZ010001916.1:0-26667 GCA_023374045.1 Limonium bicolor
AGAGCCTAATAATGGTTAAGAAGTAATTGTAAGGAAAAATAAATCCAAAAGAAATGAAGAAATGCTTAAAAAGCGAAAAACGCTAAATAAGCGTTAAATAACCATAGGAGGTATGAGACCTCGGTTAGCGTATTATAAGGATTCTAAAGGCTTAATTAAGTCTAAATAAATAAGAGGGAACAAATCCCGAAGAAAACGGATCCTTAAAATGGATTAAAATCACTAACGAACCTTAAAGCGCGTTTTTCGAGGTAACCGGGAAAACGTGTCTTTAAGCGGGTCAAATAGGCTCGTAACAATTTTGGTCAACTAAATATTCATTAATACATATTAGTGAAGCTGTAGGACCAATAAAACAAGAAAACGAGGAATTAGTAAAAACTGTCAAAAACGGGAAGTTGTGGGGTAGAAACATAATTAACACAAACTTATGTGTCCACTTTTAAAATAAAAAGGAAAATTTAATGTGTGTGTGTGGGGTGCAGCCGATGGGCTTTATTCCCCCCCCCCCTCTCACACTCTCTCACACACTCACTCACTATTAACAAAAGACAAAAATCATAAAATAACCCCACTCACCTTTTTACTCTCTCTCCTCCAATTCATTCTCCTCACTCACGTAATGCCACTCACCCTCACTCTCTTTTCTTCTTCTTCCTCAACCCATGCGATTTCCATGGTGAAAGAAGAGAAACCCACAAAAACACCACCTTCTCTCCTTTGTAACTCCCTCTAGACCCTTCCAAAAATTATAAAAATTGTACCATTGGAATCCTCTCCTCAAGAGCTACCTTTCTATCTTTTCAAAAATCAAAAACAACAACTTTCATCTCCATGGGTATGGAGCATTTGGAGCTTCAACACCACCATTAGAAGGCCCTCCTTCTCCTTGTTCTATTAAGGTAAAAATATCTTCAAAAGCTCCATCTTTTTCTAGCCTAAATGGCAAAACGAAAATGTGAACTAAACCCTTGCTTGCTCCTCTTGTGCCCAGCCGGTTTTGGCATTTTGAAAGGTGGGAAAATCATTCTTGAGCTACTCCAAGTATTTCATAAACTCTTGGAAGGTAATAAATTTTCTAAACCCTAAAACCTAGATTGAAACTTGATTAATGGTTAGGGTTAGTCCTTAGTATTGAATGGTGTATATGAATGGTTGTAGTGCTAGTGGATTGAGAATTCAAAATCGGTAGAGAAAGAAGAAGGAAGAAGAGAAAGGAAAATCTAGAAGAAAAACAAGGTAAGAATGCTCTTTTGTGTAACTTGGTATATATGTATGTAACAGTTTTTGGAAGTTTGAAATGAGTAATGGAATGGTAATGTAGTAGTAGTGTAATGTGTAGGAGGATATAAGTATTTTGGAAGTTTTAAAAGATGTGAGAAACTTATTGAAAACAGATTGGGATTGAGTTGTTGAGTGCAGGAATTTTTAGTAGTGTTTTAGTATTGAAATTGTGTATGGGAGCTTGTATATTGTTGTTGTGTGAAACAGGTGAAATGAGTATTGAATTGTGAACAAGCATATGTGGTGAGAGTGTATAAAATATAGGGGAGACGATGGCAAAATTTGCCTAGGATTATAACACTTAGTAAACTAGAAACTAGGTGATTAAGGTGTGTATGTGTAACAGATTTTGATTAAGGAAAATAGAGGGTAAGTTGAGAGAGATGGGTAATGTATTCTAAATGCATTAGGAATGTTAGAAATGTCGATAGAAGAGGGAGATATAGAAGAGGAGTGTAAATGACAAAATCTGTAGCGAAAAGTATTTAAGTGCATTGTGGAAACTAGGAGGAATGAGTGTACAAGATTTGGTGAAATGGAGAGTTGGACTTGGGTATAGATATTGTAGTTGCTTGGAAATGAATTGGAATGGTAAGATGGCATTAGGAGAGGGAACTATGCATGGAGGAAATAAGAACCCAAAATCTGTAGCAAAAACTACTTGGAGAAACTATTGCAAGTGTTGAAAGGAAGTAAGGAATTGTGTAAGTTGTTTGATGGATTTAGTAATGGATTTGGTGAATGAACTAAGGAGTATTAGGAGGTTTAATTAGTGCAATAACATGTGGGATTAAGTGTAGGAACAATGGGGAAGTAGTGGGTAAAAGAGAGAACTGAAAACAGAAATTAAAATGCAAATACTGGGCCGGACCGAACTTGCGACCGGACTTGCAAGTTCGGTCGAGCCCAGATTTACAAAGACGGGTGAGCTACTGGAATCGACCGGACTTGCGACCGGACTTGCAAGTTCGGTGACCAGAAATTTTCCCCGTTGTAACCTACTGGAATCGACCGGACTTGCGACCGGACTTGCAAGTTCGGTCGGACCAGAAATTTTCCCCGTCTGTAACCTACTGGAATCGACCGGACTTGCGACCGGACATGCAAGTTCGGTCGGCCAGAAAAATTTCCATCGTGTAAGCTACTGGAATCGACCGGACTTGCGACCGGACATGCAAGTTCGGTCGGTCCAGAAAAATTTCCCGAGGATAGCTACTGGAATCGACCGAACTTGCGACCGGACTTGCAAGTTCGGTCGGGCCAGAAATTTTCGGTACTGGTAGCTACTGGAATGGACCGGACTTGCAAGGTCGGTCGCAAGTCCGGTCCTGAAAAAAAAAAAAAAATTAATAGTGATATATATATATATATATATATATATATATATATATATATGTGTATGTATATGTATATGTATGTATATCCACATATACATGTACACGTAAGAAAGTAAACCTAAGTTAAGTAAGAAAGTAAAACTTAAGGTAATGAAAATAAGTACGTAATGTGTAAGTGTAGGAAGCATAAGGACAAAGTAAGTATGAATTAGTAAACATACTAAGAGCAATTGAGTTAAGATAATGATAGTTAGATTTAATCATTCAATTGCATGTATATAATAGGAATTGTTTTGTGAACACCGGAGGAACGTTGGGATACATGTACAACGGTGAAAGGTATGATTTCTTCATGCCCTGTATCCTAATCTGGTTACCCCGATTTGTGTGCTTATTTGCACCTAATAAGATAAATGCACGAACCGGATTATATTGCACTTACTTGCTTGTTTACATTGTTCTTGATATTTGTCTTGAACAATAGTTTGTATAATTCATGAACATATGGATGATGATGATGTGTATTGTATTTTGTAGTGTACTTGTATGTTGCACTGTATTTCGTATGAAGTGTATATGAGCTTGTATGTAATGTGGCTTGAATGTTGACTTGTGCTAATTCCTAACTAAACTCCTAACTTAAGTGAGTAAATTGGAATGAGTACAAGTCCGATATAGCTTCGGCCACGCGTGAGGATGAGGAGACACAAGAGGTTGGATCCGATTCCTGGTTCGTAAGCTGGTCCACGGCCCAAATCCCTTAAGTGGGTAGCATCCTGGATTAGTGAACCAAGTAAATCCCGGAGGTGGGACGGAGTAGTCCCCAGGGCCGGAGGTCCCGACGACTTAACTTGAGTAAGAGTAAGAGTAAGTAAGTAAGTATGTTGAGTATGAGAATGAGTATGTATGCGTATGTATGAAGTAATGAGTAAAAGAGTAATCTCCACCCGATTAACCCGGGTGGACCAATGAAGCTAACCCGTATTGTAAATTGTGTATGTATTGGGTATATGTATTCGGAAGGAGGTAAGTATATATTTGATGGTTATATTGTATTCCTTGTATGTAATGAAGCGTATGTGTGTATGCTTGCGTAAGTATTCATGTATTGTGTATAAGAGCATGTATGCATGTATGTTGTGTGAAAATCAACCGCATGTATTCGACCAAGTGGTCGGCGTACCCTCACTAGTACGCGGGGTATGCGGTCATCATGCTCGGCGAAAGCTGACCCCTTCGGGGGACATTTTTTAGTGTGCAGGTACCCGAAGCGAATGTGGTCAAGGCACGAGATCGGTGACTACATTGGATAGTAGTAGCAGAATGTAGAGGTGTATTAACTAGCACACCCCTTGTATTAGAAAGTAATGTAGTAGTGAGGAATGGGTAGTAAGTAGTCTCTTAGTGAGTATGTATGAACTGGAAGAGGTATTATACTTGTATAAGGAACCTAGTAAACTCGGTATGTAGATTATATTGTATGGTACTTGGAGTATTGTATTGAATGCAGTTTGTAGTAGTAATTGGTAAGTGGAGAATGTATTGTAGATTTGTAGTACTCGGGATTCCGGTCCATCAGACCGATGCTGTATGTAGAAGCAGTAGCCTTGTTAGTCACGTGGGTGACTAACGGCATTGTATCACCCATTGTATGTAAGTATATGTCCGCTGCGAGTATCTGATGAGTAAGGAGATTGGACGCTAATGATTGTATTAATAGTAGGGGTGTTACACGCAGCCAGGACAAAACAACTTTACTTTCTCTTTGGGTACAACACGCAGCTGTAACCCGGACCCCAACACGCAGCCGGGAATCCAACCAAGCCACTAAATCCTTAAGTGTGCACACCCCCCAATAGTTCAAAAGACTACAGAGTAGATCTAGGGCTAACTGTGTCCTAGTGCGGCCCACAGTATCTCAAACTTATGCGTCCTAGTGCGGCCCGCATATATCATCTCTTTCATGTGTCCTAATGCGGCCCACATGCACCATGGTTTTCTCCTCTTAAAAATTATTTTATTCTTCATTATTATTTATCATATAATCTCATCGAAGTCCACAGATTTCACCATAAATAAATTATGATATCATCCTTATTGAATAAGTAATTCAATTTTCACAAAATCATTTCGTTAACAATTTCACAACAATATCAGTTGATCTCATAAATAAACTCATAACAATTTTCCATCAATCACTTTTAGAAATATATTTAAATAACCACTGATATCCATTACAAAATAAATCACTCACATAAGAAAATGAAATTATCACTAACACTTAACACTTCAATCTCAAACAATGATCACACACAAAATTCACATCCACGTGAAAATTCATTATTATAAATAATAAAAATTAGTGAACGTAGTAACTTACCTCAAAAAGAACATTATCATTTGCACCCACCAAACATATAATTAGCCACTACTCTTCGTTTACACATTTTGGCACCGATTTGTTGACATCATCAATGAAAGAAACAACTCTAGCTGCTACATGCTACCGCTACTTCATATTGTGGCCTCCCAAGATAGAAAAAGAAAACTAATTGATCCTTTTTTCATCTTTTCCTTTTGTGTGTGTGAGAAGAGAGATGTTTTTCCTTTTTGAATCTATGATATAGAGAAAGGAGACGCAACATAGAAGGAATTTATTTTCTAGTCTAGATGAAGAAGAGAGGTATTCGAATATAGAGGATGGGCGGATAAAATGGAACATCAAATGAGCGTATATATAGGAGGCCGAGGGTAACTGAAGAGCGAGGAATAATAAACTGTTTAATTATTACAGAAAATAATTGTTCAATCAATAACGAAAATTAAACTCCTTAATGAATAGAAAAATAAGAAGTTAGGAAATTTGGAAAGGTAAAGGTGAGTTAATAAATAGAGATGGAAATATGGAAAGTTTAAATTGATTAACTAAATAAAATCAGAAAATACCAAAAGGCGTAACCGACATATAGTAAAACTAATTTATTTAGTGTATGTAATTAAATCAAAACTATCATTATTATAATAAGTTATAAACAACCAAATACACTAAAATAATACAAAGTACACATGGATCATATTATTACATCGAAAATCATAACCGACGTATTTTGAATCAGGTTATTTATTAAAACGAATCTTTTTTATAAAATACTATACAACATGCTCGTAAATTATAGTATAATCCTCATAAACTACTTATTATACTTGCGAACCAATATCTACTAAATTATAATAGATGTATTTGAATAAACAGTATTATTTGAATCATAGCATCATTATTATAACCCCATTTTTTTAAAACTAAATATACCAAGTTAACTAGAGATATACGAGGATCATTAAAAATAACAATTGGCCTAATTAAAAACACGTTATTTGTTAGAATGAATTTCTTTAGTAAATAATAAACGTGTAACCTTCATTATATATATACTCATAAATACTATACTTGCAGACAACAACACGTAACCTATTAGTATACTTGCAAACTATAATATATACTCGTAATATAGGCTGATAAAATATATAATGTACCCGTAAACTACATAATATACTTGTAAACTAGAAAATAAATGTATTTTAAAATTTAGGGGTATTTCAATCCACGACTAGACGCATATTATCTACGTCCTTCCCCAGACAGGCTCTCTCAATGCACAGGTTGGTTTTCTCCTCTCCTGACTGCTCGTTATCAGAGTCCTGATCAACATCATCACTGAAGTCGGTATCTCCTCAAGCAACAAACAGAGCCTCCTTTTTTTGCTTTCTAGTGAAGTGTGGTATGGTTGTCCTCTTGGACCGGTCGTTGGCCTCTCTACGCTTCTTTAGACAATCTTTGGTGTGGTGTCCTCTTTTGGAGCACTCAAAACACTTGTCTCCCTTCTTTGTTCATCTTTACAGTTTATAAAGTCATTTTTCTTCTACATTTTCTACTTGAACATCTTCTTGAAATGTCTCTTGGCATAGGGAGCCATTTCTTCATCATCCGCAATAGATTATGAGTCACTTTATTCAGCTACATGAAGAGCAAGTCCTTTCCCTTTATCCTTCTTTACAACTTCGTTGGTCCTCCGCTGTAGTTTCAGTTCAAAGACCATCAGTAACCTCAACATGTCAGTGACATACATCTTGGAAAGGTCATGGACTTCTTCCATTGCGTTGACCTTGCTGTCGAATGAGGCTGGTAGGGACCTGAGGAACATCCTGCTCCGGTCTTCATTTGATAAGGATCTACCCACTACCAACATTTCCTTGGTGAGCTTGGTGAATCTTATATTCATTTCCGAAATGCTCTCTTTCTCCTCATTCTTTAGCAGTTCTCAGTGGGTTAAAAGAAGCTCTATCCTCGTCTTTTTTATCTTTGCATTTTCTTCGTCGGTGACTTCCAGTGTCTCCCATATCTCCTTTGCAGTTTTGAAAGAAGAGATCTTTGTATACTACTCAGGGAGCAGCGCACAATGAAGTAGCTTTACTGCTTTGGTGTTGAAGGTTGGCTTCTTCACCTGGTCATCAGTCATGATGTCAATTGAAAGAAGATTTCCTTGAGCATCTTTGTAAGTGTACTCTTCAACACTTATGACTCGCATATCCGTGGATCTTTAGACTTAATGTGGAATTCCATTTTGTTCTTTCAGTATGTGTAGTTTTCACCGTTAAAAAGAGGTGGTTGATTTGGAGCTGCACCTTCTTCAAAAGCTAGCATGCTGGAGTACACCATTGATCTTCTTTTAGTGTAGTTAACTCTTCAGAAGAACTTGCTCTAATACCATTGTTGGTCACTCGTACTCCCCGACACGTCTTTGATAGGTAGTTGACATGTCGTGCAGTGGTTTGCTCAGGATAACTATGGGATAGAAGACAGTAAGTACTTTAAACTAGAAACCTCTTTCGATTGAGAATTACACCCTAGCAATTAACTCGATCCCCCTCTCACCCAACCTATGGACTTGGAACAGTTTAGGACTTCACTAAGCCCTTCAACCTAGACCAAACCCTTTCGGTCTACAGTCTTCGGCAGTCCATCGACTGCTATCCGACTGTCCTAGCAACCCCTTGCTATCTCAACACTTAAGAGTTTAGTAACTCCACTCTCTCACACTACCACTCGATTACAAGACTTAAACTTACACTTATTAAACTGAAACTCTTTGAAGTAAGAACTTATACAAACCTAAGCTCTCTATTACAATTTACATGGTTTCAACAACCTACACAAATGAAGCCGCTTTTACTTTTATATAATAATTGCTCTTCTACTATTAGTGGACTTCAAATTTTCTTTAATAAAACCTGTGAAATTCACTCTTGCCATTGGTTGAGATTTTGCAACCTCTCATCCCCAGCTTGCTTGTAATAGACCAAAAAACAATAGTTGTACTTTCCGCAAGTACAAAAGCAACTCATGAATTGTTCTTTTATACTTGGTTGGCCGTTCGCATGCTTCTCCAAGATGGGAGTTCAAAGTTGAATTCTTGGAAGCTTCCTCATCAATGATGCAGCTCCCTGATTGGTCTTCAGCCTTTGTTCAATGAGTGACAAAGTGAGTGTACATGTCAGTTGTTTTCGAGCCTCACCTTTAGTGACCGTGGACAGGTGCCCGACCGTTGGGCACCAGTCAAATGGTAGAATCCACTTGTTTCCTTTCAGACAAGCAATTTTGATAATCCTTATTGCTGAAATACTTAAGCAAACTCAATAAACCAACAAGGATAGTTTGCTATCATCAAAACCTTAAGGAACTTGACTTAACAAGAGTAAGTTGAAATTCAATTTTGCGGCCCCACCGTGTTGGGTATCTGTAGGTGGAATATTTTATTGGTTGCCAGTTGAAAGCTCCCTTATCATTACTGTGTTGGTGGATTATGTATTTAAGATTTATTGTATCTTCTTCCTAGTATGGACTAATGTTGCTGATTGGTTTGTTGTTATGGTGTGATATATTTGATTATCGGTTTACTAAAAATGAATTTTACAAGGTGAAGCAGTGCTTTACTCACTTTCACTGATTTGTGCGGTCCCTTTTTGTGTTGTTTGGTTTTCTAGCCGCACGTAATGAAGATCATCTGGATGTAAAAGCGTGAATGTTGGGTTTATGAATTGTTAGAGACTGCCACTTAGATTCGATTAAAATATTTAGATAATTTATAGATTTTGCGTTTGAGGTTTGAAATTAGTTTGAGATGTTTTTTTACTTTTATCGTTTATTATCCGACTAAGGTTGAAGTTTTTTTGTTAGTCTTAGCACTCACTAAGTTGGTGAGTGTGACGGTAACACCCGTTAGGTTTTGACTTCGCCTGCTGAGTATATGATAGACTAAAATTGGTTTAAACAAATACTTCAACCTTATAAAATACCGGCTAATTTTGAGGGATTTACTAGCGTTGCCCCCACGCCCCCACCGAGGTGTTTGACTAGTCACTCAAAGTGACAACATAACATATTCAAGACATACTTAACAATACTTTTTAAACTGTCAAAATACCTCTGAAGTTACCCTCGTACGTCCTCATCGGCATAATTTTCATCCGTATTATTATCTGAATTTCCATCCTAATTTTCATGCGTATTTGACATTTGATACCGCTTCTAATTTGATTGTATAAGGTCTTAAATATTTGAATTTATACTTAGGCCCCGTTCACGACGTAGATTATTGGGTAGATTATTCTGGAGAAGCTAGTGGGACCAGCGTTCCATGTTTAATCTACAGAGGGGCTTGCAAATAAATCAAGAGTCAAATCAACTTTCATCTAGTTGAACAAGCTGGTGTGAGATAAGTTCTTCTAAATTTCAAATGGGTAGAGGAGTTCATAAATTAACAAAAACATAGTCGGATTTTACGAAATTATCTAAATAATAGCACACTCAAGCAGTTTGAAAATTCTTGCGTAGACTCATTCTTTTTGTTTGTGTCTGTGTCCCCTCCGCCCTGAATCCTTTCCCGGCCGGAGCCTTATCGCTCTGATTAGTCTCCTTCTAGCTCACCGTTCTAACTTCTAAGCTACCTAACACAAAGAAGTTTCATTTTCCTCATCGACTGTCAAGTTGATGTGATTTCATCGACAAGTATATCGTTATTTCCTCTGATTCTTAATATATGTTCCGCTTAGAAACATTAGCACTTAGTTTTGAGCTTTTCAGATCCAGGCTTCCACTTAATTGAATCGGAAATGCCTTGCATTGCCCCAAATTCAAGGCAATTCCCTCTCACATTGCGAAGCGAGTGAACCACCTTTTCCCTCTGGTATAGGTTTAGGGTTTTTCCGGAGGTAAGAGCAGGATACAAGGTGGAAGGGACGGAAAAAGAGGGTTGATTTGGGGGGTTGGGGGGGGGGGGGGGGGGGGGGGGGTGGAGCAGGACACTTGGTGGCTGTAAAGCAATGTTTAACAAAATTATTAAGAGAGGGCAACGAAAGGGTTCCAAAGGAGATGAAGTGGGGTTTGGGCATCAGTCCGCTGGAAATCGAGGTCCCGGAGTTGTCTCAACATCTAATGTCGTCGTTAATCACGCTTCTCGACCCGGGCCTCCCTTTTTGGGCGGCTCGAATTCGCATCAGTCTATCAGTGGGGTGTCTACTGTAGCTGCACAGGCCGCACCACCACCTGGCAGTATTGAAGCCTTGCCGATGTTTAAAGACGTTCCTGTCTCGGAGCGCCAGAATCTATTTCTCCGGAAGCTGCAAATTTGTTGCTACGTCTTTAATTTCACTGACACGCTGAAGTCTGTACGGGAGAAGGAGATTAAGCGACAGACATTGGCTGAGCTCATTGAGTTCCTCCAATCTGGTTCTGGGAAGATCCATGAGAACGTGCAAGAGGAGATGATCAGAATGGTGTCCATTAACATTTTTCGATCCCTCCCGCCCTCACCGTATGAGAGCTCGGGTATTGAGGTCACTGACCCAGAGGAGGAGGAGCCATATCTAGAGCCCTCTTGGATCCATTTGCAGCTTGTCTATGAGTTGCTCTTGAGGTATATTGTCTCACAAGATACCGATACTAAGGTTGCCAAGCGATATATTGATCATTCCTTCGTGCTTAAGCTGCTTGATTTGTTCGATTCAGAGGATCCGAGGGAGAGAGAGTATTTAAAAACTATCCTGCATAGAATATATGGGAAGTTCATGGTACATCGTCCCTTTATTAGGAAGGCAATAAACAACATCTTTTATCGTTTTATTTATGAAACGGAGAGACATAGTGGGATAGGTGAGCTTCTGGAGATTCTGGGGAGTATAATTAATGGCTTTGCTCTGCCAATGAAGGAGGAACACAAGCTGTTTCTTGTCCGTGCTTTGATTCCTCTCCACAAGCCTAAGCCAGTTGGCTTGTATCATCAGCAGCTATCTTATTGCATTATTCAGTTCGTTGAAAAAGATTACAAATTGGCAGATATCGTAATAAGGGGGTTGTTGAAGTATTGGCCCATTATTAACTGCCAAAAAGAAGTCCTCTTCCTAGGTGAACTGGAAGAAGTTTTAGAGGCAACACAGCCTGCAGAATTTGAGCGTTGTGTGGTTCCTCTTTTCAGACGGATTGCCCACTGCCTCCGGAATCCTCATTTTCAGGTTTAAACTGATTTCTTCTGCCTGTCTCTTCTTTGAATGCACTGTATTATATTTTATCTTCGAAGTGTTATTTGATTTCACGACTTCAAGTTGGTGTGACAGTTAAAGATAATAAAGCATATACGTTAAGCTATGTGTACCTATTAATGTGGTCCTGCAAAGAGTGATTCATCTCGTTTCAAAAGATTTTCAAGATGATCTGTCTTTTAATGGGGATTCTGGTTGCTATTATGCGGTTAGAATTTTGGTAATGGTTTGAGGATTTTTTTTGAGATTATTATTCAACAAAGTAGAAAAAACATCTGAGCTTTCAAGTTACAATTTGTTTAAGCTTGTGTCTTTTTCTTAAAGCACAAAGCGTTCTTGCATGCAGAACTCTCATTGAAGCTTTGCTTGTAGCATGGCTCTAGGTGTTTCTGTATTATGTTTAGCAGCTGAAGTCATTTAGAATGTATCCAAGAATAAGTTTGGATAGTTTTGGCAATCTTTTTCATGGTATATTTACCTTTCTGGTAGTTTCATTGCTCAATCAGTAACAGGGCAGAATTCACTAATTTCGTTTGGTACCAGTTCGGAGCAAACTATTATACAAAAGTTATTTGATTGGTCTTTCCCCGTATAGATTTGTCTTTGTGAATATCTTATAAAGTAGTCAATTCCTCGGTGTTCTTTTAGAGGCGTTGGATCATCTGATGGGTGTGCTTTTCCATGACGATTATAATGTGAAGTCTATTTGATTTTGAAGGGACCAGTGGGGTGCAAGAGGACCATTGTTACCATTGTGTTCGCTTGGTTGAATAGGATATCTTTAACAACGTCTATCTATTTTACTCTAAAGTAGGCAAGATGTGGTATAAAACCTTTATCCCACATCGGGGATATAAGTAGTAGAGTGTATGACTTATAAGGATACATGTGGATTGACTATAACAATAAGGTCTTTCATTTTTAAATCCAAGTGAGGACAAAAGGCTTAAAGAACCTAGTTTTCGAATGCGAATGGCTTGAAAGCTAAACATCGCGTTCTTTGAGTAAGGGAGTATGTGATAGATAAATCCCACATCAGGATATGAGTAGTAAAGTGATTGACTTATAAAGGTACGTATGTGTTAACTACAACAATAAGATCTTTCACTTTTAAGTCAAAGTGAGAACAAAGGGTAATTTTCAAACCTGAATGACTTAGTTAGGTTGTTGGACTGTTATTCATATGAGGTGTCACAAAATGGTATCATAACTGACTCCGGACTGTATTGGGCTGAAGTATATGATATCCCAATCCCACATTTGAAGATGAGTAGTAAAGTGATTTGGTTTATAATAATACATATGGGTTGACTACAACAATAAGGTCTTCATTTTTAAGCCCAAGTGAGGACAAAGGGCTAGTTTTTGAACCCGGATGACTTGAGAGCAAGGTTGTTGGATAGAACCCATATGGGTTGTTACAAAATGGTATCAGAACTTACTGGGGACCATGTCGGGCTGAAGTTTGTGATACTTTAAAGGGGGCTAGTCTCAATCCTGGATTGTTTAACAACTAGGTTGTTGGACAGTTGTTCATATGGAATGTTACATGTGGTATTGCGTTTGTCATATGGTTTTTAATAGGGGTTAACTCTTGGAAATTATTGACATCTTTCGCTTTTCTTGCTGTCAATATTTTCAGATTCAAAATGATAGAACGTGAACACTGGTCATTCTCAAATCTTGTTGGTTAAGTTCTGCTGATTGTCCATAGCTTGGTTCTTTTCAGATTTTTGAATTTATAATCCGGGATCTGGTGATCATAGTAGAGAATGTATGGATTGAGTAGCTCACTGAATAGTTTTACTAATCCTGTGCTAATGGGCTCTCTTGTTTTTTTAGACTGAAAAGGATGTGCAGTGATTTCTTGTCTATTTTTTGGCCATTATTTTATAGAATAAGGCATGTTCATAACCTTCCTTTTTCATGTCTGTATGATGGGTATGATCTGTGTGTAGCGACATTTCTGACTCCTGCCAGACTCTTAGTGACAGTGTTGCTATTGTTTTCTTTTTGTTAGCTTTTAGCTTTACGGAGTGATCCTTTCATTGGTTCTTAATTTGATCTCATGGGGAAAACCATTGATTCAAAGAATCGTGTTTATATTTGATGCTGCGATGATTTCTTAGTGGTTCATATGTTGTGAAAATTTAATTGTGGAAGAACTATTTGAGTTTTCCGTGTATGTTATCCTTTATTTTCCTTCTACTTTTGCACACAAGAAGTGTGAACCTTCCCCAGCAGCGAAAGTGAAAGGTTGTAGTTTAGGTTTCTAGTGCACAGAGTTAATTTTGATAATTGATAGCTTGATATTAAAAACCCAATACCATGTTTTTCTGTCGCTGCACTTGCCTTTTTCTTGCTGTATGTTACAGGTTTTGCTCTTTGTTTAAAGCAAATCTTGTTTTTTGGGACTCCTCATCTACTTCAAGTGAATATTCGTGGACTTGTTTTGTCTGCCTTTTGTTCTGTTCCTTCAAGTCTATGCTGTACTGTCATTATATGATGACGAGTTTTTTTTTGGTATCTAAAAAGACTTGCACAATCACAAGATGAAGTTTTATTGTGCTCTAGCTCATGCCTGTTATTAACCAACAGCTATAATTCGGCATTCTTCTAACAGGTGGCAGAACGGGCCCTCTTTTTATGGAACAACGAGCACATAGTGAGCTTAATCGCTCAGAATAGAGGAGTGATTTTGCCTATAATATTTGATGCATTGGAGAAGAACATTCAGAACCACTGGAACCAGGCAGTTCATGGGTTAACTGTAAATGTGAAGAAGATGTTCCAAGAGATGGACGCAGAGCTGTTTGAAGAATGCGAGAGAGAGTACAAGGACAAGTTGGCCAGAGCCAAGGAGGTGGAAGAGCAAAGAGAAATAGCTTGGAGGAAGCTGGCTGAGGCTGCTGGGGACCCTATGGTTACTTCGTGAGAGAAAAAGGGAAAAAGAAACGTATACGTCGGATTTGATATTGTGTTATGGGAAGGAAGAGTTGTGGTTTTTATGGGGCTCTTCTTCATCATCACCTTCATCAATTTACCTGTGTTTGAGGCTGCGTGGGCGAAGCCGGGAAGAGAAAAGATGCATTTCTGCCATTTTGTTGTTTCATATGTTTAGAAGTGGGATTCAAAAACAAAGTCTTGAAGATGGTTATGCAGAGAATTAAACTCTTCGACATAATCTCGAGTTTCAGTTTTTTGCGCCTCTTATATTTAATTCTCCTCAAAATGATTTTGCCAACTTTTATCGTATTATTACATTCCATCCTTCCAGGATATAAGAAGAATCTGGACGTGAACATAAAATTAAATCATGAGATGCTCATCCTTCTAGGATATAAGAAGAATCTGGACGTGGACATAAAATTGAATCATGAGATGCTCATCCTTCTAGGATATAAGAAGAATCTGGACGTGGACATATATAAAACATGCACAAATGTCTTAAGTTTTAAGAAATAAATTTCTCAGACACGCGTCAAATTAAGGAACATCTTTGCCCCTTGCGCAAGAACATCACTGTAGTATTTTGTGGCTATTCGTAGTTCCTGAAAGCAAATAGTCTATATGCATAGTTCACATTTTTACTTACAAAGTAGATATTTATTTATATATTTATTATTTTTTGATTAGTTTATGTTGCCTGATAAAGTATAATTAAATGAAGAAGATATAATTTTATATAAAATAGTTTTTTTAAAATAATGTACAGTTAGCGTTATTATTACATATTTACTAGTAAAGTATAAACTTATACATCACTAATATAAAATATACAAATACAGAAAATAAATTCTTGGTAGGTAAAAAATGAGCTTAATTGTACATTACTTCAGTATTTGTTGTATGAGATTTTTGTAATTATATTTTTGTACCGATAGTATGCGTACATATATTTACCACGATATTTTAGGCAAAAGGAGTATTTTCAATCAACAAATTCAGTAAATATTTTGATTCCATCTAACGTGATTATGTTTTTTGAAATAATTTTTTAATGAAACTTAGAATATCACTGAAACAAAAGGTTATAAATCTAAGAATAAAGTTAGAAGAAGCTAATGATTATGGGTATGGAGGCAACATAATTATCACAAAATTTAGGATGGTTAAATCACTACATAAACATTTACTACTATACTTCCAATCTTCCATCAAGACTCGTGAACTGGCGATGCCAAAATGCAACCATGGGAAACAAGAGCTCACCAAAGGGAGATAAAACAAGGGTACACCATGGACAAGGCCAAGGTAGATATGTCTCCCAATTAAAGGAGGACATGTTTTCTAAGGGTTCAATTTTTTACAAGCGTTTGATTTCGGATAAGGAACTAAGGGTGTGTTCACTTGGGGGTATTTGGGTAAGGGAAAGGGAATCATTCTCTTTGTGATGGTTTGTTTTTAATTTTTAATGATTACCTTTCCCCACTTTTCAGTTTTGAAAACCCCCAATTCTCTTCTTTCCCATTCCCCCTAAAATCATGGGGAATAGTATTCCCTTTCCTTCCTTTTCCATCATTCTCTCCCACTACGTAACTCATCATCGTTATTTCAAGCAATGTTTAATTTAAATAAATGTTTTAAGAATTAAAAATATTAAATATGAAATATGATCCTTATTCAAGTTTCAATTATAATTAAATATAATAAATATATTAATCTACAAATTAAGTATGCTTACATGTACTTAAATAAAAATCAAAAGTAAACAATTTATGTATGAGCAAATATGTTAGATGGTGTATCTTAAATAAAATATTTACAATGATTCATTTAGTTATTTTTCTTATATACTAATATTTCTATTTAATATATATATATATATATATATATATATAATATATACTACATATATAATATTCGAAACAACTTTTTTAAAAATTTTGGATTTAAAAATTATACCATAAAACTTTTAAAAACTTACTAATATGAAATAAATGACTATATTATACTCCCTCTGTCCCTTGTTGACCGTCTTATTTACTATTTGGGCATGTCGTTTGACTTCAATATTTAACATATAAGATAATAAAATTTCACAAATCTAAGTTTTATTATTGATTCTTTATGTGATAAACTACATAATGCAAAACTTAATTTCATAAAATTAATGTATTTTATATGTTAAATATTGAAGTGGAAAAACGTGCCAAAAAAAACAAGAAGGTCAAAATGGGACGGAGGTAGTAAGTACTAAAAATTAAGTATAGTCATTATTAATTATTTCATTATCATAAACAGTTCACTTTAGTAAAAAGTTATTATTTTATTTTAATAACCTTATATTATTGAAAATATTAATAAGTAAACAAAATATTACTTAATTAAATGTGAACTAAAATATTTACGCTAATACCAAAAGATATTGAGAAATATAAAACAAGATATTAACATATAAACTTATTCTTAAAATATTAAACATTATGTAATGTATGTATTAGATAAATATCTATAATATATTGCAAATATTTTTGAATTATAACATAATTTTGATATAGTTAATTAATAATTTTTATTTTGATTAAAGTGTTTATATTTTATTGAATTATAATTAAGATTATTTCTAATTTATATTTTGTTTAATTATCAATATGTTTATGAAATGAATGAACATGGATGATCATTTTGAGATTTGGAAACTAAAATTATTACTAAGTATAAATTTTTTTTTAAGAAAATTGTGATTCCCTTATATCAAAACCAAACACAACAAAGGGAATGATGCATAATTCTATTCCGTTTCTCTGTTAAAACCAACAAACTTTTTAATCAAAGGGAATCCCTTTCCTTTCCCCTCCATTCCCTTTCCTGATTCCATTCCGTTTCCGTCGCGTGAAGTGAACACACCCTAAGGATTCCATCTATTTTAGTCTTTGATATCATACATAGAGCATTAAAGATACACCCTTTTAACATTAGAGACTGCCCACTTCTTATCTTTCTTTCTTCCCATAGTCCCTACTAGACACTCAATCCAAGAGCAGTTACTAGTTGAGCACAAAAGGGAGAAACAAATTGTCACTTGATACCAGCTCAAAAGAAGTCTAATAAAAAAGGGCTAAAGACTTTTTCCCCACAAGCAGCCATCAACATAACAAATGCATTTGACTAACACAAAAGAAAAATAAACCATAACCATTTGAATACGATGGGTGCCACTTTGATTGTCATAAATTGTTAGAATAATAATAATATAGTGTAGATAGTGCACGTTATATGTATGTTAGTCCATTTATTACTTATGTTAAGTAGTTACTGCTCTGTTAAGTAGTCTTTGGACATAGTAGAATAGGGTATATAATTGTAAGGACAATTCCCCTCTCTGTAACATATGACATAACAATACAATACAATCTCATATGGGTTTTCTTAGCTTCTCATGGTATCAGCGCTTGAAAGCAAGAAAACCATATTTTTGATCAAAGAAACAAGATTAAGAATCAGCAAATCTTCTTCATCGACCAGCTGAATGAAGTAATGCGATGGACAACAAACAAAAGTCAGAAATTAAAGAAGAAGAAGAAGAAACTGTGAAACAAGAAGAAAAGATAGAAATCGAAGATGAAGAAATGAAACCGTCCAAGATCACTATAGATGAAGAACTATACGTGCATCCGTCCGATAGTCCATCACAAGCATTGCCGCACAAATTCATCAGAGTCGGCATCAACCAGTGGAAAATCTTCTTCGAAGTCGGCCTCATTTCCAAATAGAAGCTCGGTTTCGTCAATGGCAAGAACAAAAGCAGAAATTACTCAGGAACGAAACTCGTTGCTTGGGAAAAGGCCAATGGGTTTGGTTAAAGGTTGGCTTTTCTCTGCGCTCGATGAGTCAATTCATGAAAGTGACATGTACTTCTCCACTGCTCAAGAAATTTGGGATACTCTCTGCGAACGTTTTCAAGAAGCTTCAAGTGTACGCTTGTACGCACTAAGACAGGAGGCACACAAATTGAGCCAGGTAATGAGACTGTCAACACATACTATACATGGTGGGTCAGGCTATAGAATGAGCATAAGCAAATTTTGGATATATCAGAGTGTCCCTGCAGTTCTGCGCACAAAATTTTTATGGTTCTGGAAAATGAGAGAACCCTAATTTTTTTAATGGGCCTCAATATCAAATACAAGACGATACGAAGCAATATTCTGATGATTTCACCATTGCTGACCCTAGACAAGGTCTACTCAATGTTGTGACAGGAGGAAAACTATAACGCTGCCCAAAATTCAAATCAGGGAGAACACGAGAACCTGGTGTTCGCAAGCTTGGGCAACACTGAACAAGTTCAAGAATTGAAGTAAAAAGATCAAATGTTCGACAAATCAAAGAATCTTAAGTGTTCTCATTGCAAAAAAACTCTTCGAACAGCTTTGGTACCCAGATCTACATATCACCGGGCTCGAGGTTGATGAAGATGGAAGCCTTCTTTGCACCGCGCTAGGGTTGTGTGCATGAATTAGATATGTGGAAATAGGTCGTGAATGAGATGTAGAATATGATGTGTTCTTTTTACTTTGACTCTGCCTCTTTTTATATAGATTTTTCACAAGTTTAGCCATGTCCGGCCTTGTAGGGTTGAATGTGACACAAACTCTGTCCAAGCCAGATTCTACTGTGTGAGGTGTCCAGGTGGGCGCCAGTCGGACAAAGATCTAGACATTTGTAGTTAATTTTTCACTTGTGGTCGTAAATATAGGTGCCTAGGTGAGATAGGGTTGGACAAAGGGGCGGACATGGGCTGTCCGAACTTGCGTCCAGGTCTGCAGGGTCGGACAACAGTTGGTGTCCAAGGTCGTGGGGTTGGGCAGGGGCCAGACGTGACTGATCCGGGTTTGTAGGTCTGAACACATACCCAAACACTTGTACATTTTGAGCTCTTTCCCTCCGCAACATGCCAAATTCCCCATGATCCTAAGTCAATAAGCATCAAATTAATGCATTTTAAGACATTTTATTTTCAATAAAGACGTGGAATTCAATCAAGCACGAAACTGGAGAAAAGGCAAAAAAGATAAAGGGGTTCATTAGTAAAAGGTAAATCAAATATCGGCGTATCAGACACCCGTGGTTACCAACTCGCACACCTCCCTGACGCACCATTAATACCCATATATAGCATGTGTCATTTTCATAATTAACGCATAACCAAGCAAGGCGAGGAAGCTTCCTCCCTGACAGGCCTATCCCGGATGGCGTCAGCTCTACTCCACGTGGTTGTGACCCACATCGACAATCTGACCAGAAGACATGAAGTGAGCTAGGAGGGCAAGCTGGACAACCTGTCTTCTTCTCTATAAATAGCAATTAATGTCTCATTTATTACAACAACACAAGAATACTCACACTCTCTCTTCATCTGTACTCCCCCAATTCTACTAAAAACCTTCATCAACTCCCCCTGGACCACATCATCCAAAGATCGAACCACATAAACCCTTGTGTCTCACTTATTGCAACTATCGTTTCAACCACCAATCATCACACCACAAAGAATTTAACCTGAAACCAATCCACGGGTTACCCAAAATTTGTTGATTACCCTCTAACGTTACTTTTATGCTTAATTAATCAATATGTCACTTATTATCTTACCTTGTAGAGATTGTATATCTTATGTCCTTTATCTATATATGTAGGAATAAAGGATACAAAGACCAAAGTAGGATCCAACCATCCCTCACGTGAGCCTTCAATGTAACTCGGAAAGCTGTAAAAAAGATCTACTCGCCAAGACAAGTGAAGAAACCGAGTTCTAACTGTGCTCCCTCATACTCGCTTAGCTTAAGGTCATTTGAAGAAGCCACATATCAGATAGTTGACATGGAATAACCCCATTAGCTAGAAGAGTGTGGTGATACATCATTATCTCATGGCGTATTGCGTGGATTATGCTAGTAACTAACCTCGGACCGAGCTCTAAACCGCTTCAACATATTGGTGGTGCATATATGGTCCGACAAACGACATATGCCACATTGCCAAATTGAAATACCTTGAGGGGGCGTCTGTTTTGGGGTAATCTGGAAAGGGGATCGGAAGGATTCCCTTTTCTGCTGTTTATTTTGCCAGTTTTTCCTATTTTCAGGAAAGGGAATGGGATTACCCCAAAACCCTCTATCTTGATTCCCCACCCCCTACTAGGGAATGAGATTCCTTTTCCCTAGTACTTATTGACTGGTGACATATGACCATTAACTGATGGCTAATGACCATTGACCGGTGATCAGTGAATGTTGACCGGCAATTAGTGACCGTTGACCGGAGCCAGTAGCCGTTGACCATTGATCAGCGACCGTTGACCAATTATTTATTTAATTTCCCCCAGCTCAAACAAATAACTGGGAAAATCAAAGAGAATTCTTTTTCATTCCTCTTCATTCTCTTTCCTGATTCCATTATGTTTCCCCCGCTCAAAACAAATGCCCCTGAATTTCTGCTAGGACTATATGGTGAGTGGTGACATAGTTTTGTATAAGGATCAATCAAGTTGGGTTTGAGTAAGGTGACCAAATGGCAATCGATGGTTAATTTAGGGTCGACCAATTGGCGCGGTAGAACATAATGAAGTTTTTTTTATCAGAATTAAGTGATGATTCTCTCTTTTGGACTTATTTGAGGTTGTTACTGCCAAGAGCTTGTCCATTGCCTATTTTCACTAAGAGAAAAGAGAGAGAAAAAGAGTTGTGAAAAAAAACAAATAGAAAGAAGGAAAGAAAGACAAGAAGAAGGAGAAATAGGAAATGGAAGATAGAAAGCATGAATTTTGGTATTCCTTAGAGTTCTTGGGTGCTCTTTGTGTTTTCCTATACAAAATTGGTTGGTAAGATGGCGAGGTCCCTTTTAGTTTGGAAGTTCCTTTCCTCAAGGTCTAATCATCTCACTATTTGTTAAGGATTAGAATTGGCTTTAATATTAGAGCTTTAACCTTATTTAGAAGTTATAATTTGCTGGTATATTGGTCTTTAATTGTGGTATTATGTTGTGATTGATAGATCAAAACTATGGGATGACGTCAGGTTGATCTTGTTGTATTCTCTGGTGAAATTATTCTTCAAAAAAATGTATCATTTTGACCACTAATTTGATCGCCTGAATCTAGGAGTTGATATCTAAGTTATGTGGTTGTTGTGTTATAGTTGTCATGGTTTTTAAGGCTCTGAAAAGTGGAACTGAGCTCCTAATGAGAATTAGGACTGGGTTTGTTATGGTGTTTTTACGTGTTAGATTTATATGAATTTGTTTGTGTTTTATGACAAGGTTAACGATGGCCAACCAAGTACCGGTTGTGTGTATGTTACGTATATCTGAATATGTCACTTCGCGTGCTTTACGAGTATGACTTATGAGTGTACTACATGGACTGACATTCAGTTGTATGGTGTACCGGCTGATGTTGTTCATATAGTCTGATAGTCGACCAAAACCCGTACATGTTCTAATGTGTTTTATGTTGGGTATGAGCTGCGACCAAGAAGCAGTCATGAGTTGGTCATGTGCTTTACAACTTGTATAAGTTTGCTTACATATTGAGTTGTGACTAATAATCAGTCGATGATCAGTAATTGTATTAAGATTGATTTATTGTGGCAATCATGCTTCTATCAAGAATGGAATTAACGGTCGGTTAGGTGAATGAGGAACTTTTGTTGTATGTTTCATGATAACATGGCTTGTTTGGTTTATGGGATAATCCTTGATTTATATGTGAACATGGTTTTTCTTAATTTGAATATTTTTGAGTTAATGAGAACTTTGTTAATAATATTGTTATTCTACTAAAGAAAGTGGAATATGAAACTTGGGACTTGTATAGTTAATGAGTATTTGGTGACTGCGTTATAAAATGACGATGATAACTTGGTAATGAGATTAATTCTTTTGATTATGATGAAATACCCCGTAATTAAAAATAGTGATTAATTAGGCTAATAAGTATTTTAGAGGCTTAATTACATCTAAATAAACATGAGGGAACAAATCCCGAAGAAAACGGAACCTTAAAACGGATTTAAAGCACAAACGAACCTTAAAGCGCGTTTTTCGAGGAAACCGGGAAAACACAACTTTAAGCGGGCCAAACAAACTCGTAATAATTTTGGTCAACCAAATAGCCATTAATAAACATTAATGAAGGTTTAGAACCAATAAAATTAATTAAACAAGAAAATTCCGGAAAACAGGTTCCAGTAGTAAAAACTGTAAAAACGAGAAGTTTTGGGGTGTAAACTGTAATAAAGCAAAACTAATGTGTCCACTTTTGTAAATAAAAAGCAAAAATCTGTAGAGGTGTGTGTGTAGCCGATTTCCCTCCTCTCTCACACTCTTAATTCTTTCCTTATTTGCTAAAAAACAAACACATAAAGTAGAATGAAATAGAAAAGGGGAGTTGGGCACTCTCTCTCCTCTACCCCTCACTCTCTCACGTACTCACCCCTCCTTCTTGAATTTATTTCTCCCTCTATCGACAGCCATGGTGGCTTGAAGAAACTCACACAAAACTCTCCTTCTCTTCTCTTGTTCAAAGCTTAATCCTTGTCCAAATACAACAAAAATTGTGCCATTGGATTCCCCATTGTCAAGGAGAGTATTTCCCTCTTTTCAAAATCAGAAAAACACCAACTTCATCTCCATGGGTGTGCTGCATTTGGAGCTTGAAGACCACCATTAGAAGCACCTTCATCTCCTTGTCATTTTGAGGTAAAAAATAGTCTTGGAAATCCATCTTTTTCTAGCTCCTTTTGGCAAAATGAAAATTCAAATTGAACCCTTGTCTTGTTCCTTGTGCTCCAGCCAATTTTGGCTTCCTTTTTGGAGTTGGAATCTTGCCTTGTTGTTGTCCAAAGCTTCATCTAGCCATTGGAAGGTAATGCTCCATTTTAAACCTTAAACTAGTACAAAACCCTAGGCTAGTTAAGGGATGATTTTCTAAGTAGTTGTGTGTATTGGTATGGGCT
This sequence comes from Limonium bicolor, assembly GCA_023374045.1. Lineage (NCBI taxonomy): Eukaryota > Viridiplantae > Streptophyta > Magnoliopsida > Caryophyllales > Plumbaginaceae > Limonium > Limonium bicolor. The sequence continues at coordinate 23,177 of JAIOTZ010001916.1, forward strand.
GTAGCATTGGAGTGTGAACCCCATTGGAACCAAGAACAAGAAAGAAAGAGGAAGAAGGGAGAAGAAAGAAAGGAGAAACTAAAATCACAAGGTAAATACTCTTACCTTGAGTTGGTTTTGTATTGTATTGTAACAGGTTTTAAGTACTTAAAAATGAGTAATGTATGTAGTATGAGTAGTAGTGTAATGGATAAGAGAACAAAACTGTTTTGAAACTAGTAAAGGATATCTAAAAGCTTGGGAAAACATTGGGAAATGAATGTATATGTGCAGGGAAATATATTGTGTTGTTAGTGTTTGAATTGGTATGGGAGTTGTAAATGAATGGTGAGCTGAAATGGTATGTGGAAAAGTGAGAATTTTAGGGGAAACTATGTCAAAATTTGTCTAGAAGTTAGAAGACTTAGTTGTGAAAGAAGAGGGATTAACCTAGGGAGTAATTAGGTGTATTTAGAGAACTTAATGTGAGTAGTTTAGCACTTTGAAACAGATTTGGAGAGAAACTAGATAATGGGGAGAACTAGGATGTGAAGTAATGCACTTAGAATGCTAGGAGTAGCATTGGTAGAGGGAGTATTGAATGGTAGAAGATAGAATAAAACTCTGTAGCATTGGAGGAACCAAAACTGGTATAAGTGCTGGAAGGAAGTGAGAAAGAAATTGTGTAAGTTAACCTAGGATTGAGAAATGAATTTAGGATTGAGCTAATGGATGAACTAAGGTATTTTAGGAGGTCTAATTAGTACTAAAACATGTTATAATACATGTAGGAAGATTGGGGAAGAAATGGGTAGAAGAATGAAGTTGAAACAAATTCAGTAAGGCAATTCTGACCTCGACCGACCCAGAGGGTTGAGTCGGTCGTGGGTCAGTCGCCCTACAGACATTGGAACAGGAACTTTCTGACTTCGACCGACCCAGACGGGTGAGTCGGTCGTGGGTCGGTCGGATGTAAAAATTTCTAAAGTCAAAGAATCTAACTTCGACCGACCCAGGAGGTCAGGTCGGTCGTGAATTGGTCCTGTGGAGGGTGATTTTTCGGTATGAGGGGGGTCTATCTAAATATGGTCTGACTGAAAAGTCTAGATCCTAGAAAATGCCATTCTGTGGAGGGTGAAAACTCGTTATTCATGGCAGCCCTCAAGTACCTACTATACCGTCCGTCTTTCCCAGAGAGCATAAGGGGGAATGCTAGTGAGCACTACACCCGCTCTCAATGGGCTCCACGCGGACTTATGCCTCTATAAGGTGGAATTGACTAGAGTCGCCACCTAGTTTGACCTAAGGAACTAGGAAGGGAGGAGAAGGGTTCTGAGAACCGTTAATTGACTATAATGATTTGTTACCAACGGATAGGACTTATCTGATCATACTAGAGATTCTGTGTGGGCTCGCACTAGGTTACACCCCTCGGAAGTGGCAACGACCACGACTTCGGATTGGTGCCCGAGGAAACCTCGGTCTCCAATTGTCGGGACTGCCTTCTTTCAAAACCTTTAAGAGAGATTCATTTAAAAGCCAAGGATAGGATCAGGACGAGATGTGAGAAAACGAGTGGATGAGGCGAGCTTTTCTGCCAAGCCAGCACCATGAAGAGGAATTGACGAATTCGAATGAGTATGGAATGAAAGATTAGGAGTCTGATTTTTTAGAGTTGAAGAAGTCGAGGGTTTGTGGGAGTCAGAGGGGATTTGAATGTTTGACAGACATGAATACCACCTTAGAGTGGGAAAAGAGGGTTTTTGATTGGAATGGGGTCGCACCCTATGTGGGCTGCCTACGTACTCAACTTCCTATTGAGATCAAACCTTACGTAGTTCAAGGTTTTGGGATTCTAGGAGTTTTGTGAGGATAATTGAGGGTTGGGAATGCCCGGGATTGTTTGAAGGTGAGATGGCTGAATGCAAAAGGGTATTTTGATTGGTGTGGGGTCGCACCCTGTGTGGGTTGCCTACGTACTCAACTCCCTATTGAGATCAGACCTTACGTAGTTCAAGGTTTTGGAGGTTTGGGAGTTTTGGGGTTTTGAAGGAATTGGGGTTTTGACCTTTTGGGTCTTTGAGGGGTCAAAGAGGTTTTGTGGTCATTTTGTGAGGTTTGACATATTGTCGGGTTTATTTTGAAGTTTGAGGTACAAAAAGTCTGTGAGACACTAGGGTCTGTAAGACATTTAAAATCTTGAGATGACGGAGTCTGTGAGACGCTCGGATCTGTAGGATGATCAAGGCTTGAAAGGGTTATGAATTTTGAAGGTGTTCGGGTGTGAGAAGCTGAGGGTTTTTGAGGTGTTTTAGTTTGCTGAGTCTATGAAGATGTTTGAGTTCGTTGAGCTACTGAGACATTCGAGTCTGTTGGGCTGTTAAGATGTTCGAGTCTGTTGAGACGTTCGAGTCTATTGAGCTGTTGAGACGTTTGAGTCTGTTGAGCTGCTGAGACATTCGAGTCTGTTGGGTTGTTGAGACGTTCAAGTCTGTTGAGCTGTTGAGACGTTCGAGTCTGTTAAGCTGTTGAGACATTCGAGTCTATTGAGCTGCTCAAACGTTTAGAGATTCGAGATGCTTAAGTTCTCCGGAGTTTGAAGTTTTAAGGAATTTAAGATTTATGATGTTTGGAATTATTCGGGATTGAAATGAAATTGAATTGAATTGGGAATGAAATTAATCTTGAATTGAATTGGATTTACATTGAGATTGAATCGGAGTCGAATTAAGAATTGAATTGAAATCAGATTGAAATTGAATTGATTTTGGATTGGATTGGAGATGGGATTGAATCGGTTATTGGATTGATTTTGAATTGAAAATGAATTGAGGTTGAATTGAAATTGTGTGCCAAATTTGGACTGATGAGCCAGGTTTGGGCCTTGGAAAAGTGGGCCGAATTGGGCTTTGAAATTTGGACCGAATTAGGCCTTAAAATGTGGGCCGGAATTGGCTTTGGAAAGCGGGCCAGGTATGGACCTTGAAACATAGACCGGGTTGAGCCTTGGAAAGCGGGTCAGGTTGGGCCTTGGAAAACGGGCCAGGTTTGGACCTAGAAATGTGGGCCAAGTTTGGAAGTGGGCCAGATTGAATTTGATTATTGGGCCTCAAAGTGAAATGATTGTTGGGTCTCAAATTGGATGATTTGTAGTTGGGATTGACATTGAATTAGAATGAATTTTGAATTGTGTATGAAGAGTGTTTGATGAGTGAGTGTGAGAAGGATTGCTTTTGAAATGTGTTTGTTGTTGGAGCATGAGAAAGATTGGATTTGAAGGGTGTTCAATGAGAGAGTATGAGAGAGATTGATTTTGAAGGGCGTTTGATTAGAGAATGTGAAAGAGATTGATTTTGAAGTGTGTTTGATGAGAGAGTAGGAGAGAGATTGATTTTGAAGTGTGTTTGATGAGAGAGTATGAGAGAGATTGATTTTGAAGTGTGTTTGATGAGAGAGTAGGAGAGAGATTGATTTTGAAGTGTGTTTGATGAGAGAGCAGGAGAGAGATTGAT
>JAIOTZ010001917.1:0-26632 GCA_023374045.1 Limonium bicolor
TTATTTGGATCCTTTTTCTTTGGGAATCGTTCCCGTATATTATTTAGGCATTATTAAGCCTTGGGAATCCACATAGTACTCTAACTGAGGTCTCGTACCTCCTATGGTTATTTAACGCTTATTTAGCGTTTTTTGCTTTTTAAGCGTTTTCTTCATTTATTTTGGATTTATTTTCCTTACCAATATTACTTAGGCACTATTAGGCCCTTAAATACATATTAGAATTATTTTAATCACTATATTTAATCTCGGGGTATTTCATTATCCCCTAATCGTCTCAATTACCAATAACAAAGTAGCGGAAATTCACTTACAAACGATGGGTGATACAATGCCATTAGTCACCCACGTGACTAACAAGGCCAAATCCAAATACAAATCTACTATCGGTCTGATGAACTTGAATACCGAGTACTCTATATCAAACACTACATTCTCTTCCTTAATCAAATCACAATCCAAATACAACTTCAGTTCAATATTATACCGAGTCTACTACAATTCCCAACCTTGCCGATAACATTTCGGTTTTACAATCCAACAATTACACCATAAATTAAAAAGTTCTGACATTATCTGCCCATGCTTAAGTAACAACCCCGTCCTACTCTTGAATGGTAAACGGCTTCAAATACCTGTAAATAAAAATGGTGCTCCTAGGGGCTCAGCAAATTGCTGGTATGGAATTCACATACCCCGCGTGCTATCGGGGGTACGCCGACTGCATGGTCGAGAACATGAGATTTATTTTAATTCAATAAACATACTCGCATTCAAGGAAATTTCACTTGGAATACAATAACTACTAACACAACAAGTTTGTTATATAGTATCAACTTACACTTAGGCCTTGAGGGTTTCTACCTCACTATGTCGTAGTCACGTATTCATTCTCTTACCCATTCTCATGGGTTACTCTTACTCAAGCTCGCTTATTCTCATTCTCAATCAAGTTCTACAATACTCAATCTCAATCCTCAACTCCCAAGTTCTCAATTCTCAACTCAATTCTCAAGTTTCAAACTCAATTCTTAATTTTCAATTTCAACTCTCAAGTTCACAAAGTTCTCAAATTCTCAACAGACATCTTTTAAGTCATTACCCATGACTACCGGGTAGAGTCATACACAAGACTCACCACCAGGCTTTCAAATACAAGTCTTACTTCCCTGGTTTCGATCCTACTCTAGGTCTAGCATAATGCGAAGGTTCAACTATCAAACAGAACTATACACCTAGTTCCTCAAATTCACAAGGTTCGTTTCTCTACCTGACTACTCAAATTCCCAACACTTCTCTCTCGGAGTTATTTCACAATCTCATAGATTAGCCTAGAAGTATCTCTCTCGATAACATCTAATGGCTTAGGGAAATTTCTCATTGTCTAGCATTCTCAGATTTAAGGGTTTCCCCAACTTATCGAATACTTTTATGTTCGGGACATTTTCTCAAGTTAGGTCAGGTCCTTGTGTTATAGGTCGACTATTTTCCTAAGGGAGCTTGATGGTCCGTTATCATTCTTTTACTTTTCTCAAGTTCATGTCTTTGAACTACCAACAATCTCTTAATAGAGGTTTGTTATTTCTTTCCACTATTGTTTATTTTGTGGATTGCTCATTTCGGTTCTCTAACCGTTATCGGGAGTTTACTTATCCCGCACAACTCTTTCACGTTCTAGTGAGTTCATAGGTTGGCATTATCGTTATTTTGATTCGATAGTTTTTCATGTGTTCCCACATTTTCGATATTTTATGAAACGACTCTATCTATGAGTCACTAACCAATCGTTACTCAAGTATGAGTCGGTCTATAATGCTAAGTTAGACCACACAATCATACAAGGGAGGTTAGTACACATAGCATGCATCAAGATATACAATCAAGCAATAGAACATTTTTCATGCTTTTATCTTTATTAAGTCGGTACACTAGCGCACAACACACAAATCAGTGTAATCCGGTTTGCATACAAGGCATGAGAAAATCATACCTTATACCATGGTTTAACTTTACCGGGTCACCTCACATTGCTCGGTTCACACTTGATCCACTGATAACATGTCAAATAGTTTTATTAACATCAATACTTTACGGTAGGTAGACAACTATTACTCCCGTAGTTAACCATGTGATCCCGTTAATTATGGTTTTACTCAAGTGTTCCTAAGTTCTCAACTTTTTCAATCACTTCTCAAACTTGTTTATACTTCTAAAGGCCTTTACATGCCACCAAACAAGTCCTAAATATCATCTAAAACCATCCCCAATGAAATACCCCAAACCTTTATATGTTTCTTAAACATTAAACTATGGTATATTAAGGATAAAAAGTGCCTTAGAAACATTAGTGAACGATTTAAACCTTAGTAAAACAATAAAGTACCACAAACACAGTTTGAGCAAAAACATGCTCTAAGCTTGGAGTGAACTTGGTTAGGACCCAATGAGCCTACCAAGACTTAATAACATTCAATTATGATTTGATAAGGCTAATTAAGTCCTTAGGAAACTTTGGTAGACAGTTAAACCAAACAAAACACAAGAGAACACCTTAGAGTCAATTTAAGCAAATGCTTGCTCTAGACTTGGTGTAACCATGTATAATACCTAAAGGTCATTCTTAGACCTTATAAACATGCTAATGAACATGTTAAACCAATTACCAAAGAAAACCAAGATTGAAAACAAGTTAAAACATAAAATGTGCTTTGAGGAGTCTTAAAGCACATTTTTCAAAAATTGTCTTGTAAATGGGTTTTGAGTGGCTAAATGTCCATCATTATTCCTTAATTAACATGTGTACTACTTAGTATCACATTAGGAAGTCTAAATAAATGGGAAATCAAAAATTTCACAAATATGTGCCTTGTTTTGTTTATAGTAACTAAAATAAGCTAGTTTATGACATTAGTCAACTTAAGTGATTTAATTGGTCAACAAAGACCAAAATACCCCATTTGGCTATAGGGGGCCGGTTTCCAACATGGTGAGTCACCACCATTTACAATTCAATTAAAGAAAGGAAGACATAAAGTAAAGTATTATTCTACTTTATTACATAAATATCTTAACAAGAGTACTCTCTCATCTCATTCTCTTATTTTCTTCCATCCTCACCGATTTCTTCATCTTCTCCCAAGCCCCCATCGGTTTTGCTACAGCAAACCACACCATCTCCAACTTCCATAGCCTGTAACTTCTAGCTCCATATACCAAATCAAATTCTAAGACCATATTTGTCTTAGTTAGGCCAAGCTCTACACTTCTCTCTTTTCAAATCTTCAAGAACTCCATTTTGGTGGCATGAAGATTCTCCATTGAAGGAGCTTGAGCTCACCTTTCCATGCCTTGTCATTATCCTTTGCTTCAAGGTAAGGAAAACCAAAGAAAATTTAAGGTTCCTCTCATTTTGTACATGCCCGAAGGACTAGGAGGACTAGGAGGAGTCCTACCTTGCTTCTTAATCAAGTTCTCTTTCAAATTCCAAAGGTAAATATCATTTTAGTGTATTAAAACACTTATGGTAAACTAGGGTTTGTATATGAGTTTAAGTATGAATTCTTAAGCTCATTACCCTTATATGTGTGTGGATAAAAGGTTGACAAGTGATCAAGTTCCTTGCTAATCTTCAATCCAAGGAAACAAGGAAGAAGTTTGGGAAGAGAAGAGGAAACTAACCTATCTTGATGTAATTATGTGTCTTAGGAAATTGAGCTTTGAGTTGCTTGATAAAATACCTAAGGAGCCAATGACAAAATGAGCTAGTGAATTATTCTCAAAGAGAATTATTAAAAGGCATATGTGATGTTGAGTGTATTTGCAGGTCAAAGGCAATATATATGTGAGAAATTCAGTGTTTAAGGTTTATGCAATTTAAGGGCCTAAGGGCCATGTTATTTAAGGGCCTAAGTGCGAAGCAATTTAAGTTCAGCACAATATTGTGATGTAGTGTAGTTTGAGGTTTAGTTGTGTGTAAAAAGTGTTCCTTGTAAAGTTGTGTCTTTGATGGTTAAAGGATGAAAGCCATGTGTTGTGTATAAGGATGTGAATTAAGACATTGAGTGTTCTTGGGTTGTATTAAAGTGAACAACTATGTGTTTTGGTGTTAGGTGATACAAGAGAAGCTATGGCAAAATTTGGTTAATGAACAAGGAGTTTTAAGTGTCTAAATGATGTTTGATGACCTAGGTTGAACTAGGAATGATTAAAGTTTAAATTGGTGAAAGAAGGTGAATTAAGGTGTTCTTAAGTGTTAAAGTGTCTTGGTCATTATCTTGGAAGATTTAGAATGCAAATGAGAGTTAAGGATACTTCAAGCCACGGTGAGATTGTGTTAAGGATTTATACAAAGGTTGGTAACAATGAGGAAGTAAGGTGTTGTAAGGAAGATGTTTGAACTTGTGAAGAAAATTCTAGGAAGGACATAAAGTGTTTTGGTGGGCTAAATAATGTGTGGAAACATGTTTAAACCTAAGGGAGGAAACATTATAAGTGTTGGGCATTTTGGCAAGAAATGAGTAAGTGTTTAAGGGTATAGAAAATGAAGTTTCTGGCACGTCCGAACTACCATCCGAACTTGGACGTTCGGACATGCCCTGTTGCGTGTATGTTTCCTGAGTTCTAGAGCTGCGTCCGAACTACTGTCCGAATTTGGAAGTTCGGACACACCCATCTCTATTTTCTGGTTTGGCCTCGAACAGTGTCCGAACTTGGGAAGCTCGGACACATGTTCGGACAGTCGTCAGTTTACACCCTTTTGAGTCTCGACTTGCGTCCGAACTTTAGAAGCTCGGACACAAGTTCGGACATGGTGCTGTTTGGACCAAAAACATTGTTTAAGGTTAGAAAATGATATCTAATGATGGGGATTGATAAGTAATGATGTTATGAGATTGTTAAGGACATGTTAAGTGAGTTATAATGATAATTGAGTGGTGTGCCCAGTTGTGTTCCCCTGTCCCACCCCCCCCGTTCCCCCTGTGCCGTTCTTTCCTGTTTTCCCGGGCGTCTCCTGCGCCTTCGCCTTTCCCCCTCCCGTTCCCCCGGTGTAAATTGTTATGTAATGTTACCAGTTTTCAAAATGTTTACGAGGAACATGTGATGGCACGTTAGAGTGAAACCCCGGTGACAGGTATGGTTTTCTTGCAACCTGTGTCCTACCGGATTACAACGGCTTGTATGCCAATGTTTTTTCTGTATGTTTGCCACGTTATAAGATAAATTATGAAACGAGTTTACAGTCATTATTGTTGTTGTGTGTTTGCGTACGATACCGGTAACTTCGAATGCGCACGAAAGGCTAGTTAACCATTATTAGGTAAACGTAAGAGAACGGTATCCGGTAATAACGTTTCCAACCTAAGGAACGTTCTAACCACGGCTATGCGTGAGTTAGTTGTGCGATGTTGTGAGTGATGTTGCTGTAAATGTATGACCCTCCCTTGTGTGATTAACTCAGTTGTAATACTGTATTGTGCTGATGGGATAGGTTCCACAGCGGAGTCTTTATCTGTGAATATATATTATGGGGGGTGAGGAATCCGGTAGTTCTGGTCGCGCGTTGTTTGGGAGTTGTTGTATACAGTTTCTCCAGCTTCCTCTCTGTTGGTTGTCTTCCTTCATTGGTCTTCGATCACCCCTGAGCTTAACCAAGGCTCTTGACTCACGTCTGTTGGGGATTATGTACGGTGTGTTCGGATCACTATGTCTGATCCATCTTTGTGTTAAGTTATCCGTTCGTCTAACAGGACGGTAACGAGTTATGTAAACGAGCTTAGCATGCGTTCGGCAGCAATCTCTAGGCTCTCCCAGTGAACTAACTATGTTAGGGGGGTTCCTAAATGACCCGTACCCGTTATGTTATGTGTTATTGATGTACTGCAATGCTTATTGTAATGTGATGTTATATGTTGTTTAAATGCGAAATATGTGGATCATGGATATGAATCCTAGTTTGTAAAAGAGACGTTTGTGGAAACCCGACTAGTGGGTAAGTGTCGTCTATTAAGGAAATAGCTCCATTAAAGGAGAAACACTCTAGGGTCAAAGAACACAAAGAGTGATTTATTAGGTGTAGATGTGTTGTCTGTATTTGTTGTGACCATTGTTGTGGATTGTAATGTGTTTTGTGTTATTGGAGTACATGCATGATTTAAATGTAATCAACCGCATGCTAAGACGACAAATAGTTGTGTGTGGCCCGGTAGCATGCGGGCTGCGGGATTACCATACCAGCAAAGGTGTTGAGCCCCTGGGGGGGGCACCCTTTCTTCTTTTTCCTATTTCAGGTACAAGGAGCTAGAAGCCGTTCGAGAATAGAACGGGGTAGTGGTTGTGCATGGGTAGCCATTTAAATTGTGTATGAATTGTAGGTGCAGTAAGACCGAAATTGTTATCGACATTAGTTTGTAAATACTCGGTACAGTTAGAAGGTATATGTATGTTGTTGTTGTAAATGGAAAGGGATAGAATGTGCAGTCGCTCGGGAATCTAGTCCATCAGACCGATACAATGTATATGTAATGGCCTTGTTAGCCACGTGGGTGGTTAACGGCGTGTAACACCAATGAGTTAAGTAATGTGACGAAGTATGTTTTCCACTGCAGTTAGTTGTTAAGTGTGTTGTTGTTAGTTGGGGTGTTACAAAAAGTGGTGTCAGAGCGAAGTATTGCTCTGATGACTGAATTACCTAGCTTAGGAAGTACCGAGTTAGGATTTTAGTACTTTGGGTTAAGGGTTGAGTGATAGCATGAGAGATACGCTAGTTAGGAATTTCCAGTGTGTACTGGAAAACCTACTATATCCTTCCTGCCCTCCACAATCCCTGTTTTATAACTTGGGAAGAAGCGCCAGAGAGAAGGAAGTCCTCTCTTACTCGGGAAAACCCGATCTGGCTGTTATTAAACATCGCTGTAAGTAAGGAGGACCTGTCATATGGTAGATCCCGAAAAGTGGGAATCCCGGAGACGGTTTCCATCTAAACAATGTTAACCGCATTTGATAGCAAAGAATGGAGAATTTTGTGTATAGGAGAATAGAATTTCCGGCAACCTGGGTCGACATGCTGAGCAGTCGAGAACAACCAGCTTGCAATGCACTAACCGTGCAACAGGCAATAAGTGAAGTAATGGAACCCGGGACGAGTGTCTACGGACCACAGTTGTTAAATAATACATTGACGGTATACCAACCGACAAAGGAACTACAACGTAGTGCCCAAACAAGAGACAAGTCTCAGTAACCACGACAAATGCGCGGAACGGGCTATGAAGGATACAATACTAAGTAAAAGGGGACTCCAAGAATGGGAAACACCCTAGTTAATGATTATCATGTGAATACAGTGAGAAGTCTCCCAGAGGGTTAATTGTCAAGACTGTAAGACCAAAGTAAGGGCCAACAAGCACTAGTACAGAAATGGTCTATCGCAGCGCCCCTACCGCAGCGGTTGTAAAAACAACCGCTGCGCTAGGGTCGTTTAAAAAAAAACAACTCTATCGCAGCGGTTGTTAATAACAACCGCTGCGCTAGGGTCGTTTAAAAAAAAACAACTCTATCGCAGCGGTTCCTACTAAGAACCGCTGAGATAGGTCTTTTTTGCAGACCTATCTCAGCGGTTCTTAGTAGGAACCGCTGCGATAGAGCTCTTTTATTTCCCCCAAATCGCTCCAGTTCATCTTCTCCTCTCATTCTCTTCTCTGTAATCGCGAGAACGAAGACGAAGAAGACGACGGCGATTCTCACGACGCCTGCGACTCCGCCACCACCGCCACCTTCTCCTTCCGCCACCGCCACCGCCGTCGCTCGCCGTTGCCCTCGCCGTCCCAAGTCCAGGTCGCCGTCGTACGTGGGTGCTGCGCGAACCCTAGGTTCGAATCCGATTTCTAACTTCGAAATTATGTTAATTATTGTCTTGTTGATTGAATAACTTGTTGTAATATAGTTATTGATTGTTAGTTTAGTTGTGTGTGCATAATTTGAATATAGATAGATTATTGAACAAGTATAAATAGTTGTGCATATAAGGTGTTCGATAAAATGCCTGAGTTGATATTTTTGTTGTTTGTGCCCTCTGCATACAACCCAAAGTTGTAAAAAACGGTACGGGAAAATTGCGTCACAATTACAATGATGCTAGTGATAATGCATCCTTGTTTCTTCAGTAATATATTACTAGAGATTATTTTTGGAAAAAGCTACTAATGTTCGATAAGTAAGTTATGTATCAATATTTCTTCCGCTGGACTTGACCTGAAACATAATCAAACATGATATCAAGTTGGTCATTTAGGAGTCGCGTTGAAATGATCAGCCTGAAGACAACCGAGTACAAACATGTTTTGATCCTAAGATAATTATCTTATGTAGGTGACAAAGCTACTTTAATTAATTAGTTGCTTGGATTCTTTTCTTTGATTGTGAAAATATTTATATATATATATATCTGTGTGTAGAAAAGGCCAAATCCAGCTATTTGATGGAGAGTCACAGCTTCTCACGTCCTCCATGTCTAACATTTTACAAAAATGAAATAAACAAGTACACTCGATAAAAAAATATAGTTTGTTCCTGGCAATGTTTGTTAAAATAGGGAACTTTATTAAAAAGATATTTTTTATTAGTTTAATTTATAAGTTACTAATAAATCATCTTAATTAATTTTTAAAAAATATACTTTTTATTAGTTAAGTTCATAGCTATAAGTTATCTTAATTAATTTTTATGGAATTTGCAGTGACTATATTTTTACAGTCACCAATTCAGTCACACTCTCTAATCTCATTAAATTAATAATGTATTTTATACGACCATAATGGAGACAAAAACGATGATACATTTTTTCCTCATATACGTGCTTAATATGATAATGCTTATAGTAATGGATTTCTTGCCCCCCCTAATATTATTACCTTGCTTCACCGCTGTCTACAGTAATTGGGGTGGTCTCTGTGTCTCTTTCTTCCTCATTGCTTCTGTTGTGCAGCATGAGCTGAAAGGTAATAATATCATCTATCTTTTTTCTCTTTTTTATTTTCTTAATATGATAATGCTTATAATAATGGATTTCTTGCCCCCCCTAATATTATTTCCTTGCTTCCCTGATGTCTGCAGTAATTGGGGTGGTCTGTACTTCTTCTTCCTTATTTATTCTGCTGTGAAGTAAGAGTGAAAAGGTAACATCTTCATCTATGTTTTCTCTTTGTTTGTTTAATTAATTATTGCGAAAAGTGGTTGTGGTTAATATTGAGTGATTGCGAATGGTTGCTGCCAATTGTGGAATTTATTTGTCGTGGTAAATAAGATGTTGGTGAATGCTTAATGATAAGCATGGGATTAACACGATTACGCAAAGGTCATGCCGAATTTTTTCTAGAATCGTAATAGTCTTATTAATTAATTTTATTTGTTATTTGTGTATAACAATCTTTACTTTTCTTTGTCAGGTCTTCTGAATCTGCTATTGGATTTGTACCAGTACTTTCCCAGCCCATCACCAAAGCAGTGTCCTAGCTTCCCCCTCTGTACAACCTTAAAACAAGTAAGTAATTAAACTTTATTTTTTGTTTTAATAATGCAATGATTTGTTGAAGTTAAATTAAATGTGTTAGAATTGTTAGAATAAGGCTAGATTAGTTACGTTGTGAAGTTAGAGTACTTAGGCTACGTTAGTTAGGTTGTAACCATAGAGTAGTGCTGAGTTTGGTTGCAACCGTACATCCAGTAGAAACATGCTCCATATATAAATGCAGACGAAACTGAAAGACAAATCAATCTAAACATTTTTTTTTTTCACATATAGAATGGAGCGTGACTGGATGTACGGTTATCGAGGGGATAACTATTTTGATGAGAAGCTGAAAGAATTTCTCAAAGCGGCAGTGCAACACAAGGACATAACAAAGGCGGACAAGATTTCATGTCCTTGTGTTGACTGTGGGGTCGTAAGGAAATATGAAGACATTGAGGAAATTAGATTTCATCTTAAGTCCCGTGGATTCATGCCACATTACAGAAGATGGAATTTTCATGGAGAAACTGTTGCAGCTAGTGCTTCAACATCATCAAGTGCTCATGATCCACGTTACGCAAGTACCGCCCATACCTTCAATACCATCAATGAGTCGGTACCGTTAAGTGATTCAGGATTCGATGACAGCGTGACCACTCACCATGATGAACAAATGGATGAAATGTTAGAAAATGTTGCCGATACTTTTGTCGATAAGCCGGAAGAGTATCAAAGATTGTTGGACGCATCAAAGACACCTTTGTACCCTTCATGCGTTAAATACACAAAATTGACTGCTGTACTTAATTTGTTCAACTTAAAGGGGAAATATGGAGTTGGTGACAAGTGTTTCACGTCATTTCTAGAGCTGATACATGATATGCTTCCTGATGAGAATGGTCTTCCTACATCCACCTACGAGGCAAAGAAATGGATGTGTCCAATGGGGGTTGAATATAAAAAGATTCATGCTTGCCCAAATAACTGTGTGCTTTATAGGGGTGAATACGAACATCTAGACAAGTGTCCTAAATGTTTGTTGTCCCGGTACAAGGACAAGGATGAGGATTCCTCCTTTCAGAAAAAAAATCGTCCAGTTAAATTATTGTGGTACTTGCCGATAATTCCTAGATTCAAACGGTTGTTTGCCAACCCGAAAGATGCGAAGAACTTACGATGGCACGCGGAAGGTAGAAAAATTGATGAAAAATTAAGACATCCTGCAGACGGACCTCAGTGGAGAAATATCAACAGAAAATTCAAACATCATTTTGGGGATGAGGATAGGAATCTGAGACTTGGATTGTGTACCGATGGGATGAACCCGTATGGCACGTTGAGCAGTCAGCACAGCACTTGGCCGGTGCTACTAGTGATCTATAATTTACCGTCATGGTTGTGCATGAAACGAAAATACATTATGTTATCACTCCTAATTTCCGGTCCAAAGCAACCTGGTCATAACATTGACGTATATCTTGCACCACTGATCGACGATCTGAAGTTGTTGTGGAATGAAGGGACAGTGGTATATGATGCTCATGCGAAAGAAATTTCACACTGAAGGCGATGTTGTTCTGTACTGTTAACGACTTTCCTGCCTATGGGAACTTGTCAGGATACTCGGTGAAAGGATTCAAAGCGTGTCCGGTATGTGAGGATGACACATGTTCAGATCGTCTGAAGCACTGCGGCAAAAATGTTTATATGTGTCATCGACGGTTTCTTCCAGTAGACCATCCTTACCGTTCGAGAAAGCGAAAGCTGTTCAACAATGAGCCCGAGACTCGTGTGGCTCGTCTGCCTTTGAATTCAGAGGAAGTGTATGCAAAGGTAAAAGACATTGAAAATGTCTTTGGAAACACATCCAAGCCGCCGAAGAACATTTGGAAAAAATGTTCCATTTTTTGGGATCTGCCGTATTGGCGGCATCTGCCTGTTCGACATTGTTTGGATATCATGCACATTGTGAAGAACGTCGGTGAGGCAGTGTGTGGTACTTTGCTCAACATACCCGGCAAGACGAAAGACGGATTGAAGGTGAGGAGAGATATGCAAGAGTTGCGCATACGGAAAGAACTACACCCAATAGAGGATGAGAAGCGAACATATCTACCTCCTGCGTGTTATACCCTCTCTAAGAGTGAAAAATTAAGTTTTTGCAAGTGTTTGCACACATTGAAGGTACCATCTGGGTACTCTTCAAACTGGAAGAACCTAGTTTCTATGAAGGATTTGAAACTGTTAGGCATGAAATCTCATGATTATCATGTGTTAATGTTGCATCTTCTTCCAGTTGCAATACGAGGGATATTACCAGAAAATGTCAGAAATGCTATAACTCGATTATGTTTCTTCTTCAACGCTGTCTGCTGCAAGGCAATTGACTCAGACACCCTCGATGATCTGCAACATGAAATTGTTGTGACAATATGCCAGCTTGAGATTTATTTCCCACCATCTTTCTTCGACATAATGGTGCATTTAGTAGTGCATATTGTCCGAGAGATCAAATATTGTGGTCCGGTTTACTTACGTTACATGTATCCTTTCGAACGATATATGGGGATTCTGAAGGGTAGAATGAAAAACAGATATAGACCAGAAGGCAGTATCATCGAAGCAACAGTGACTGAGGAAGTCACAGAATTCGTAACAAGTTATTTGAACGATGCAGAGTCAATTGGTATTCCCAAACCACGTCACCATGGTAGATTTGAGGGTAAAGGAGTTATTGGCAAAAAGGTTGTTCGTATCTCTCGTGATCTTATTAATCAGGCACATTTGTTTGTACTACAACACCTTGAGGTTGTTGAACCCTACTTCGATATTCACATTGCTGAGTTGAGTCGACAAAACCCTACCAAAAACCGTATCTGGCTTAAAAAAGAACAAAATCGAGTATTCGTCCAATGGTTTAAGGAATATGTGTTTAAGCAAGCTTCATTGAACCCCGAAGATGTCAGTGAAGAAATCAGATGTCTAGCTGTTGGTTCTGGAACAGATGTTGTATCGTTTGAAGGGTATGACATTAATGGATGCACATACTACACTGCACGCCAAGATGCTAAATCAATACATCAGAACAGTGGGGTAAAAATT
This sequence comes from Limonium bicolor, assembly GCA_023374045.1. NCBI lineage: Eukaryota > Viridiplantae > Streptophyta > Magnoliopsida > Caryophyllales > Plumbaginaceae > Limonium > Limonium bicolor. The sequence continues at coordinate 12,611 of JAIOTZ010001917.1, forward strand.
GAAGCATCGGTGACTGAATATGGTCTAGGTAACCAGGTTCAACCAATGAGCAGTAGTAGTTGGTATTGTTCCGCTGCAATTGGGTGGACAACCGACATGGACTCCAAAATGATAAAGGACTTATTTTGGTTGATCTTTCACGTGTTACAACTAATAAGGAAGATCAGTTTGTGTTGGGTAAAGACTGTGACCAGGTCTTTTATGTTGAAGACCCAAAAGCTAGTAGATGATGTTGTTCTTCCAGGGAGAAGACCGGTGTTGTTTGAGGATGAAAACAACGACGATGATGATAATGAGATGATAGATGAACCTGTATCGTTGCATACAGGGTTGCATGATTCAACTGATGATTTACAAAATGATGATGTTCAGACCATCTACGCTCGATCAGACCATAATGAGGGGGTTTGGGTAGAAAACAGATCATGATATATGTTACTATGTCTAGGTAACACCATTGGTTGAAAGTACATTATATAATTCGTATTATTGTTGTTTATTTTTGCAATTATACATCGTTCCATGAATTGTTTTATGTTTATTTTTGCAATTATACATCGTTCCATGAATATTGATCTAATGTGTGTGTGTTTTTTTCCTCAGTGGATGATGATCCTATTGATGATCCTATAGGACAGCTGCTCCTGACTGGGGATAGTAGACCGGCAAAACGCACCACACGAGGTGGTAAAAAGAAATCAAAGAAAGCAGACGTACAGACCACCCCACAGGAGACCGAGACAGCAGGTCCTTCACAGGAAGGACAGAGATACAAGTTGCTCCTCCCCCACTCAAGAAACCCAAAAAACGAGGGGCAACCCGTGGGCTGAAAGCAAATAGAGGCCCCCCGACAAAGCCTTTGGAGTTCAATGAATTTAATCAGCCCACCGGTACCTGGAAAAATGATTACACTGCTCTAGCCAGGCATTTGGTGAGTACATATTTCAATATAAACCACAATTGGAAGCAAGTGCCTCAGGCGTTGAAGGAGCAGATATTTGAGCGTCTGAAGGTATTTGTTACACTTAATAGTTTGTTTTTAGATTTATATAGTTATTTTTTTACACTAATCCATTTTTTTTTGTGCATATAGGACCGATTCTGTATAGATCCATCTCTGAAGGATGATGTGATGAAGGGGATTGCCACACAATTCAAAGACTTCAGATCTCTGCTCACGAGGCAGTACATTTACTGTGAGGAGCCCGCAGAGATAGAGGAGGCAGAAGGTGAAGATGTGGATGATCGGAGACCACCGTGGCAAAAATACGATGGTATTACTGAAGAGCAGTGGAATGAGTTTGTTGCGAAGCGTCTGACCCCTGAGTTCAAGGTGAGTTTAACATAGTAGTTGTTCTTTTGTATGATAAATGTTTAAAGTGTCCTTACAGTTCATTTGGTTAATTCGTCTTTTTCATATATTATTTGCATAATTTGTCTTTTCATACTTATATGTAGGCTATACGTGAGAAACAACAACAAAATGCAAAAAAAATCGTTACCCCCATCACATGGGGAGTACAAGTATTGCTCAGCGTGTGCCGCAGTGGGAGAAAGAGGGGTTGCTGCCAGCTGGCTCGAATGTCAGCGAACGAAGGATGAAGGTTTGGGATTAAGTCGACGGAAGAAACCTTCAAATCCGGCGGCACCTGCTGAGTATGATGACGCCACGAGAGAGGTCATCAACCAAATGGTAAGTGATTTTTAGTTTAAAAAATGTTTATTATATTTATAGAGTAACAATAGCAGTTAAATAAACGAAGAATCCTTATTGACTTATTAAACTCCATAACAGGAAGAGTTAAGCTCCCAGATCACCCAGGGCTCTTGGCAGCCCGTTAGGCAGGATGATCCACTTTCCCGCGCTCTCGGGAAGAAGGATCATCCGGGTCGTGCAGTAGGCTTTGGCGGTCATGTCGGTATACGCCAAGCCTTCGGGAATCCTGGGTCGAGACACGGTGCAGGAGGGAGCATTTCATATGAGGAGCACTTACGCCAGAATGCGGAGCTCGAGCAGCGACTACGAAGTGAGTTTCAGCAGTCGATCGCTCAAGCTATGGAGATGATCCGATCTGAGAGGATGAGTCAGGAGGTTTCTAGACCGCCAGATCAGCCACAAGCATCAGAGCCCGCAGCAGTGCCTCCCAGTAGTGTTCACTCCGTCAACCCATTTCCATATTCATCTCTCAAGGTTAGAACAACATGTTAACTACAAATACAAAAAAAAACAAATTATACAATTGTTTATGCATCTAAAATCTTTAATTTTGAAAATTTAGCAACCAATTGACTGCACATTGCTCCAAGTGATTGGCGTTGACGAAGTCGAAGTAGGGTGGGGAAAACTTTTCAAGTCTTGTGCTGGAGACACCGTGAGGAATACAGCGCTCCGAGAGTACCATGGCCGGGTGCTTGTTGAAGGTTACGCGCCTGCTTACGCGGATTGTCAGATACCGGTGCCCAGTGCAGACATATCCACCCTTCGTCAAGCTGAATCCAATGCAGTACAGTGGCCCTGTAGATTGATTAGGCTTGGGGAGCAGCAGGTAACCCCATGAAAAACTTATTCTTTAACATATCCTAGAGTAGAAACATATACTTATTAAATTAATATATTAGGAACACATTCAATCAAATTCTGATAAGGCAAAAGGAAAGAGAGTTGTTGTTCCACCAGCTAATCCTTCGATGGCATCCGCGACTAGAGTTGTGATGAGATCGAATTTGCTACAACCGGCGGTTCTGAATGCCTTACCCCCCATGCTGAAACTGTTACACTCCACACTACTGATGACGCCGCCAGGAAGAGATTCGGTTACAATGGAACCAAGACCGGATCTTTTTCACTACAGAGGCGCTCAGAGTTTTGAAATCTATCTTACTGATTTTGTGGAGTTGTTCACGAAGGATTGGTTGACTGCGTCGATTCTCAAATCGGCTTGCATGTGAGTAATTAGCAAATGTTGTACACATTTTACTCTGTATATTTGAAAATTAAATTCATAATATTTGTTTCTTTATATTGTGCAGGTTTATTGATGACAAGGCGGTCCAAGTACATGAGAATAGTAGTTTCGGGTTCCTATGCCCTGACTACTGTTCCGAAGCTAATATGGGATCTGACCCCCAAGCGTTGGTCCAGTACTTGTCGAATGTGATACATGCGTGTGCAGTTACAGATAAATCTTACATCATGCTGCCTCTTCATCAAGGGTAAGAATTTTATCTAATGTTAAGTTAGTTTAAAAATTATGATATTTGTATTATGTAATTGATTGAATTAAGTTCTGCCTGTATTGTAATCTATGAACAGCCGACACTGGTCTTTGCTCGTTCTATGTATAAAAAGCCCAAGAGTCCTGCAGCTTGACTCAGCATCTCTGCGTCCCAAGAGGCCACTTATATATAACATGTTGATGAGGTGATGAATTTACTTAACTTGATTAATTATCAATTTTTAGTTATTTCTTAATCATCCGTTGATAACTTTTACTTTTTCTGTGCGTATGAATTCTAGTGCCTTTGTATCTGTAATGACGCAAGTCCGAGGAGAGAGACTTAAGAAGATTCCGTGGAATGTAGTCAAGGTATTTTTGTAGTCCTTATTCAAATTTTGTAATATGTTCATTAGTTTAAAATAGGAACAGTATTATAATTTATGTGTTAAATCGATTTTGAATATGTACGTATATACATGTGCAGTGTCCACAGCAGCCGGGAGGTTCGGAATGTGGCTACTATGTCATTCGGTTTATGAGTGACTTGATAGCGGGACCGAGACTCTTGCCAGAGAAGTCTCTAGACCTGGTAAGTAGCATTCTCGAAATTTTTGGTTTTGTAGATAATTTTTAACATTGATTCTTAAACTCAAAGTATTATTAGCAACTAATCATATTTCTTTTTGTGTTAATTCCAAGGCTTTTGAAGAGTTGGTAGACGGTTACAACGAAGGACATATAACCGAGGTGCTCGAAGAATGGGCAGAATTCATGAGCGTTAATGTAGGTTGCTCTAGGGTTTGGTAGGATTGAGTAGGATGATTTTGAAATTCTCATGAAACAATTGTCGTTTCTGTAAAGATTTTGTTGATATTTGATTAATTTGGTGAAATTTGTAAATGTAAGTGGATTATTGCCCGTAGATAGTTTTGGTGGCAATTTATATGGTGAAATGGTTGATCTAATGCCCCACTGTGGTGGCATTGTTTATTGCTATATCTTCACAGGTTTGATTGATTTTGGGTGTGTGTGTGGTAGAATTGTAGGCTGGAATGGAAAAAAAAAATAACCTATTGCAGCGGTTCTTAATAAGAACCGCTGCGATAGGTGGTTTTTTTTTAAAAAAAAAGGTCTATCGCAGCGGTTCTTATTAACAACCGCTGCGATAGGTGGTTTTTTTTTTTAAAAAAAAGGTCTAACGCAGCGGTTCTAACTAACAACCGCTGCGATAGAGTACCTACCGCAGCGGTTCTACAACCGCTGCGGTAGAGTTTTCACCTAGCGCAGCGGCACCCATCGCAGCGGTTTTCAACCGCTGCCATAGGTACCAAACAACCGCTGCGGTAGGTCCTTTTCCTACTAGTGCCTTCCCCATATTTTCTCGAGATAATTTCTTCAGGCTATGAAAGCTCATATGACCAAATCGTAAGTGCCACAACCATGAATCATCAGAGATTATAGTGGACAAACAATGATAAACACCAATAGATATATCAACTGGAAACATACGATTTCTAGTCATATCAGCAGTGAGAACTAATGTACCCTTTTTCATCAGAAACAGAAAGCTTGCCACCATTAAGCTTCATGTTGTACCCCTTTTCATACCGATACTTAATAGATTTGTTCTAAACTTGGGCACATAGAAAACATCAGAAAATACCTGTGGTCCCCACTCTTCAAAGTGATGAGAATTTTCCCTTTACCGGCAACTGTGATCTTACTTTCATCTTCAAATTTTACCGTGGTATGAATCGACTCGTCAAGATGAGCAAACAACTCCTTCTTTCCACACATATGATTGGTGCAGACGGTGTCAAGGAACCAAGTTTGGTTATCCGAACTCTCTCCATCGTTTGTTACCATCAAGGGTGTATGGCCATTATCATCACTGGTATCACTATTTTGCACATAGTTTGCCCTTTGATTTTTGCCTCTACTCCTGCATTCTGAGGCATAATGACCATACTTATGACAAGCATAACATTTAACGCCGGATCTTTCATACCTTTCTTGTTCTCCACCTTTGCCACGTCCACGACCTTCATTGTAATTTTGTTGATGGTTGTAACACTCCATCTCGATCCAATCGTGGTTATCACAAACTTATCACCATATATACAAACATTGCAGCGGATTCAAGTACATTCCAGGACCTTGCCACGGTCTGACTAACAGAATATACCGAACATTAGTACTTACAAATCTTAACCAAATACATATCATTCTTACAATCCCATCACATCCTATACAACTTACTATCTCAAAATACCATACGAGTGTACATGCACAACTCATAGGCCACACTTAACCCGTAACACGTCTACCCCATCTTACTCTCGTGACGATCGCCTTCTGACGTTCACCTGCGTAGTAAAAACAGCCCCCAAAGGGGGTCAGCAAAATTGCTGGTATGATCCCCCTCATGGCCCCCAAGCTAACGTGGCTACGACGACTAATTGTCGATAGCATGGAGGTTGATTAGATGCACAACATAATAGAAGGTGCAATAAACAACAATCCAAATATGAACAATCAAAGTTCAAACACAATGAACGACTTAAATGTGTTCCCTTAATTAGTGAGTTAATTATTTAACTCCTTAGGTTATGTTTCCTCTTAATCTCAGTCCAACCTTATCTTACCTCAATCTTAGTCCTTATCTTAGCCTTAGAAAACAAACCATTCTTTAAATAGAAATGGTTGTAGCTTATCTCAGTCTTAGAATACAAACCATTCATTAAATAGAAATGGTTGTATCTTATCTCAAACCTTATCTTAATCTTAGAATACAAACCACTCTTTAGATAGAAATGATTGTATCTCACCTCAATGTTTATTTTTGTCGGGTCAAAAGCAACCCTAGCCAATGAGCTATTAACTCCATTGGTTGAATAAACAACTTATCTTATAATTTAGGATTTAGGTGATCTTACCGCACCATCTTAATGCCTCCTACCTTGGACTGGAAGTCCAGTGTAGCTGAGCCGGCAACCGACCCTAGGCAACAAGTCCGAAGACAAGTCCTTAAGCGGGAGTCGGATCTGCTTTAGATACCGTCCCCCTTTCCTTAACATGCACGATCGGAGTCAGTCCCGGATTCCTCACTCCCCCAAGTTCCAGTTAGTAGAAGTCTCAAGACAATGTTTGTTAGTTAACCTCCTTCGGTTACTAAGAAAACAATATTTGGGAGTGTTCCTTAATCTCACACAATTCTTTACTAAACATTAATTAGTAAGTTCTCACGGTAAGTTGTGTTAGTTTTCAAACATCACACAACAATACAATAAACATAATATTCTGGTTGCATGCTTTATCTTGTTTAGTCGGCACACATAAACAAATAGCACACAACCAAAGGGACACCTCGTTAGCAAGCAGGTCACAAGAAGACTGTACCGTTCACCGTTGGTCGTTTGGTTGCTTACTCTCCTCCGGAGTCCAAATTCTCAAACCCTAAAAAATTGATTGAATTGGGTGGTTAATCACTTTTAATTAACCTAGCTTACTTAATCACTAATGATTTCCAACTAAGAACCACTAAGTCATTGTAGTTTAACCTTAACCACTTATGTTACTTACTTCTCATTTTAACTCACACTTGTTCACACCTCCAATGGCCTTAAAACTCCACCAAACAACTCTTAACAACCTTATAATAACATTACCCAACAAGCCCCCTCCATTTACCACCTTAAAAACACATTTTCTTTGTTAAATTGCCTGGTCCGGGACATGGTCCGGACCTAAGGTCCCGGACCAATGTCTATCCTTAATCTCGGCCTTATTTTAGCTATGGTTCGGGACTTGATACTTACCCAAGGTCCCGGACCAACCCCTGGGTACATTCTCGGCCTGATTTTAGTGCTGGTCCGGGACTTTATCCAAGGACAAAGTCCTGGACCACACTTTAAACTGTCAAATTTTACAGTTTTGAACCTCTTTCCACACTTGTTCTTTTGTCCAATCTTCTTCTAATCTTTCCCCATGTATTAACACATGTTCCAACACCATTTTAGCACTTAAAATCCTCCTAAATTATGGACCAACTCACCTCTAAATTCCTTGATCATCATTCAAGTTCTTACTAAATTCTTAACACTTATAACTTAATTCCTTACACTTCCAACATGTAAACTTTGTGTAAAACTTCACCTAACCAAAGTGCTTCCCTTACACCAATATAACTACTCCTCAAACATCATCATTCATCCATCTTTCCTTTGCTAAACTTTCCAAGGTTACCTTGCATCTCCATGCACAAATTTCTCTCTTTTCCATTTGTTGCTCATCATTCCTAAACTCTTGAACATACCTAAACATTTTTTCCCATCTTCTTAGCACCTTAACCTTGTTCTTCTTTACCTTGACAATCCTACACCCTCCTTAGACATCTTCATCTCTTTTACTCAACTTACCCACCATTCTCATAATCATACACTCTTATACATTTCTAGTTTTTTTCCTTGACGATTTACAACATTCTCTTACACTTTTCTCTTCCATCTCCTTAGTCCACTCATTACCATCAAAACTAGAACCTTATTATTCCACCACTAGCATCTTCACTACTTATACAAGCTACCAAGATCTCTCATTGTTATATTCTCAAGTTCATTCCTAAATCACCTCAAATCATTATACATCATTTCCTCCAGATTTTTGCTCCAGTCTTAACATTCCTCATACCATGATTTTGGTGTGTTTAATACACCCACCAATCCTCTAATTCCTCCTAGACATCTCTAGGCCAAACTAAACCTCAAGAACTCCTTAATTAGCTCATTTCCACTCAGATTCCTTTTTAATGTCTCCTAGTAAACGCTAGGTCATATTAACTCACAACCATCACTTAAACACTTGTTTTCTACTCAAATTTCGCCATAGTTCCTCTAGTATATTCATGCCCAAATGCATTGTTTTCCTCATCCAACCATCTCACACACATCAAGTTCTTTCTCATCATATTTTCTCACCCAAATCAACTCATTCATAATAAACTCAATACAGTGCAATAATCTTAAATTGCATAGCACTAAGGCTCTTAAATAACATGGCTCTTAGGCCCTTAAATGACATGGCTCTTAGGCCCTTAAATGACATGAATTTAAACACTGAATTTCCCATATATAAAAGCTTTCAACCTGCAAATACACCCATCAATCTCATAGTGGTTATAATGCTCTTTAAATCCATCTTAAACTCATCTTACTAACTCATTCCCATTGGCTCCTTAGTCACAAGTTCACAAGCTTGTTTACATTCTTTTTCCTAGGTTTATAACCCATTACATAGTGTAAGCTTTAAGTTACATTACCACTTATCTAAATCTCATCCCTTAAAACCTTAAACCACCATTACGTAAGCAATTTACCTTATTTTCCTCAAGTTTCTCTTAACTTTCTCCTTAGGCTTTTCCCTTGGGAATCTCGGCCACCATCTTAATTTCCCTTGCCAATGTTCTAATCAATATACAATTACTCTCATGAGTGATAAACAATACACTAACCTTAAGGAGTAAACTCTAGGTTAAAAATGTGTTCTAAGGTATTAAAATGAATGTTTTACCTTGGAGTCTTAAGATAGGCTTGGATATGAATCAAGAAGGACCTCCTCTAGCCCTTGGAGAATAGAATCAAGCTAGAACAATGGATAAAACAAGGCTCCATGAGAAGGTAATTTTCGGTCATGAAGGAAAAGTGATGGAAACTTGGTTTTTCTTACATTTTCCTTACCTAGAATGAATGGAGAAGATAATGAACACCTCAAGCTAGCTTTTCCTCCTCCAATGGCGATTTCACATGGCTCCAAAATGAGGCTTTTCAAATTTTGAAAAGATAGGAAGCAAGGCCTTGGTCTAAGAGAAATCTATGCTTAGTTTTTGATTTGGAGCTAAAATGAGCAAGTTATGGACAAAGCAAGGTGAGGCAACAATGGAGCTGCTTGGGAACGGTTTAGAACAGAGATAAGAAAAGAAAACCGTGGAAGAAGAAGAGAAATGAAGAAGAGAGGAGAGAGGTAAGCTAAAGTAAGTATATTGTCTTTATAAAGTAAATAGTGCAATTCTCTCTTTTCCTCTTCTTTTCCTTTAGTTGCTTAGTCATGTGGTGACTCCCCACATCAAAACCGGCCACCCCCTTTATAATCAAGATATTTATGGTCTTGGTTGACCAACTAATTGACTTATGTTGACTAAAACTTAAACTAGTCACTATTTGGCACTATTCACAAATTAGTGCACATATTTGTGAAATATTTGGTTTCCCATTGATTTAGACTTCCTAATATGATACTAATTAGCACACATGTTGATTAAGATGTAATCATAGGCATTTAGCCACTCAAAACCCATTTCTAAGACAATTTCTCAAAAAGGTGCTTTAAGGAGTCTTAAAGCACATTTTGTGTTTAAGCTTGTTTTTGAGCTTGGTTTAATTTGGTAATTGATTTAACATGTCCATTAGCATGTTAATAAAGTCTTATAATGATATTTGGGTGCTAATCAAAGTCACTCGAAGCTTAGAGCACATTTTTGCCTAAATTTCCCTTAAGGTGTTTTCTTGTGTTTTCCTTGGTTTAAATTGTCTACCAATCTTTCTAAGGCATATTTTAGCCTTACTACATCATAAATTGATGTTTACTTAGCATACTTAGGTTTGGGGTATTTCAGTTGGATCTTGACTTATCTTCACCGTCATTTTGATTTTTTTGGCTTTCATCATTTTTGTAGCCACCACAACCTTTATATGATCCACATCCTCTTCCTCTCCGGCCGGAACCACCTTTCTTCTTCTTTGGCTCATCATCTGGATCATCGGTGAGGGAAACTTGAGCTTGCAATGCTTGACTTCTTAGTCTTTCTCTCATTCATACGTTGCTCGTGTACTTGCAATGTTCCCGTCACCTCATCTACGGTCATCTTGGCTGTATCACAGGTCTCCTCAATCGCTATCACGACATTGTCGAATTGGGGGGTTAGTGACCGTAAGATTTTCTCCACCGTCATTGATAGGCTAGTGATAGCTTAGAAGAGAGAAGATTTGTTTTTGGTCTGGAACGGGGACAAAAGTACTAACAAGGCTCTGATGTCACTGTTAATTTTCAAACAGATGAGAGAGACACGAGTAAGAGAGAAAACCAAGAATGATTTGCTATTTTGACAGCTAGTAGGCTATCTAATTATACTAAAATTACAACGGCTAAATGATAAGGTTTGTTAGAAATCTAACAACTCAACAGAAAAATAAAACAACTTTGACTTATTCTTTAGCAATTGAATAGGAAATTGAAAAATAAATAAGAAAAATGTGACTAAATAAAATAAATTTTGGATTATTTTAACAATAGGAGGGCACAAAACAAAATAAACTTTTCAACATTGAAGAAGAATTTGACCTATATATGACACATTACTAAGTTTATAATTGTGAAACCACAATTTATGCTAGATGCATTCAATCATTTTCTCTCCAGAGTGTTTTGACCATCTCAATGTGATATATCAATAAGTCATCTCATTAGGTATATAATAGTTGAAAACTTGAAACTATAATCTTTTACAGTTGGTTTGGTTGCCACCTTTCACCTTACTTAATTTAAAACAAAATTGCATCTAAGTAGCATACACAGTCAAAGTCAACTATGGAAAGGGCAATTAAACATCTAGCAGCCAACAGATATAATAAAGTGAATCCATTCTCCAAGTATTTGGTTCCTCTAGAGTAAAAAAGAGAGAAAATTGAACAAAAGAACAACTAAAGTACCAGGGCGGAGCTAGAAATTAAAATTGATGGGGGCATGGATAAAATTACCACTACAAACTAAGTGATTTTTACTAACATACATCTTTACCAACACTTGTTATAATGTTACTATTAATCTTATTTAACAACATATAAAGTAGTGTTAGTAAAAATTCAAGAGTTATTCCAACAAATACACATATATATAAGTATAACATATAACTATACTGATACTAATAATTATTTGTTAATATATGTCTTAGCTTTACTAACTCATAAAAAAAAATATTAGTAAATCTTATAACTCATCTGTTGCTAAAAACATTTTCAAAAAAGGAAAAAAAAACTGTTGCTAAAAGCAAAACCCTATATTTTCTGCAACTCAAACTTCACTCGCGCCTCTCATTCTTGTCGTTCTGCTCACTCCCACTTCTCCCTCTCAAACGACGCTATGTAGAAACGACGCTTCTGCTGCTAGAACGACGCTTCACCGATCTTGTTGCTCCAACGAACTCTCTCTAGTAGGTGCTCATCTCCAAGTCTCCTCCATCTTCAAGCGAACTCTCTCTAGTAGGCGTGCTCATCTCCAAGTCTCCTCCATCTTCGATCTGCTGAAATCAGGTGCAAAACTCTACACTGTTATCTCATCTAAACAACTCTCCTTCACTAATTTCCGTCGTATCTCTGTTTGAAACGATTATCCTTTTCAATCGATTAGGGGTTAGTACAAATTTTTGCTCCATTCCTGACTTTCACTTTCAGTTTCCCCAAATTTTCCACAATATGTAACCTAAGAGAATACCTGTGACCTAATAACTGTGAGGCGTGTATATAGATGATAGGTATCCTGCAAACATGATTATGTTGCCTGGAAATCGGAAGTAAGCAGCCAACTCTAGCAAGTGACGTTTCAGTATGGTTATGAGTTACAAGCTATGTTTGTTGAAAATTGGAATGAGATAATGAATATAAGGTGTGTCCGCTTCATACACATGACACAGAATTTTGAATTGTCAGTGCTATTAAATACAAGAACTCACTCCCCCTTTGCCTTTAACTATGCATGATCGCGCAGATTGTCTAATTGCCTTAATTTTATTAGCATATTTTAGTAGTATTACTTTCTTTCTTTCTTCAGTCTGATAGCTGAAGTTCAAATGCTTGGTTAGAAACAACAAACAAAGAAATGGTCATAATACTGGTATTGATGGTCGTTTGCACATTTGTTTTTAGGTTAATTCTTTTCTCTCTTTTTGTCGAGAAGAAGAACAATTCTTGGTTGATGATATTCTTGTTGCAGTGAGAACAGACTTGGTCTAACAAAAGATGTTAGTGGTGTGTATGGAGGCACAATTGTGTATAGTATAGTATAAAATACTCTGTTTGATACCATTTACCAACTGCTCCCTCCCTCCCATCTTCCCCACTCTCCATTCTTTTCATTTTAGTTATTCTTCTTCTAATTATTTAGCTCAACCTGATCTGGTTAAACATACATACATGTATAAAGTATATGCATATGATTGAGTGTTTCCTAAAAAGATAGGAGAGCCAACCCTGCCAATCTACTTGAAGGTACGTACTTAATTCATTAGATTAGTCCTTTTTTTTCTCTGTTGTGCGCCATATAATTTCGAATTCAGATTCATGATTATATAAGCATAGAAAAGCAGTGCCCCTTCCGTGATTGGCAGTCCTATTATGTGCAATAGGACAATCTTGGCGGGACGGGACGGAGGTAATATAATATATATCTAGGAAATTTAGAGTTGGGATGGATCTGTTAGATTTTAATTAGTTAGTGTAGGATTAATTTTCACTAATCTCTATACTAACTCCTACATATATATAACCCAAACAGGGGCTGGTAAAAGTAACGAGTTGAATAGCTCTCTGATCACCCACCAGTTTCACATCACTTCCACCTTCCGTTTAAATCAAATCAAGCCAATTTTCAAATTGGGACTGCCTGCCTGGGATTTTGATCTCAGTCATGCAATATGCATGCATAAATGGTCAGGTTCAGTTTTGTTAATTACATCTTACAAACATGAAAATCAAACATAAGTTATGATTTTTACAATTTCTTTCTTACTGCACATAGGCCTATCAATACACACCGGACACGCAGCAGCATCAAAAGATGCAGTAGTAGTAATGGTAGAGCAGTGGATGGATGCTGTTGTCATTTTTCATAAACCACCTTACCTGCGTGCACAATACTTCCATAGTTGAGTTGTTTTCTTATATTACAATCTCTTTACTTCAAACTTATTACTTATTCTACCTTTTAATTCATGTAGATGATGTGTGAGCAAAAGAGAGTGAACCGCACAAAGTCAGATGAACCACATTGCATTGGAACCAAATATTTTGCTAGATTCAGCGATGAAGAGTTAATAAATTGGTTTGGTCTCTCATATCCTTTATGTTTTTGGTGTGTTGTGCATTATTCTGGATTGGATTGTTTGAGTTACGAGGAGTGAAATGTTTGCAAGTTTAGGTGAAGAAGAACAATGGTGAACGACAATCTCATGCTGAACTCTACATACGGAGTAGAACTCGAAGGAATTGAAGAATTGTGAATTCTAAAGTTGCTAGTGTTGTGGTAATTGTGCCTCCAATGTTTTTTCTAATATTTTTAATTTCTAACTGAATGTATTAACTCATTAAGCATGCTCTTTGGGATAACTTGAAAGATATAATAAGCTCATGAAACAGAAAATTGCTTAGTCTTTGTTCATTGACTCGAACAGGCAAATGATCGGCTACATTCTGCAATAATATTCAGTTTTTGTGTACTTTATATGTCCCTAGGAACCAGAAATGCGAGATCGTGGCGATATGGGACAGGTAATTAATCTATATATCATGGATGAATCTGCAGTTGATTGAGAAGTGATCAATTTTAACCATTTTATAATGGTATATTGTGCAGGTTGGTTTCGAAGTATCATTGCAGATTACGGTGTTCCACTTGCAGTTTTGCTTTGGACCGCAATATCTTACTCTGTCCCTGGGAAAGTCCCTTCAGGAGTACCAAGGAGGCTTTTTTGTCCCAC